>BMAO01004917.1:0-82610 GCA_019973975.1 Trichonephila clavata
AAGAATTGTACAATTCATGCAAAAATTCTAGTTTGTGAATTGTTTATTAAAGAGCAAATGGATTTAGTCATGATTTAAAAGTTGTGAGTGCTTTTTATGATATTATTATGAATGAAATTAAAACTTCAGAATGGATTCTCCCAAAGCACAGATACTACATCTCATTTTGATAACTCAGATAAATCAAAATCTAATTCGCAAGAACAGAAAAAGTCTCCTATTTTATATATATGTGTCTGGTGATGTATATATATATTCAACAGATTTATTATTAAAATATTTTAAGATATTTATTTAAACAAATGCACATATGCAGTTCTTAGATTTTCATATATTTTACTTATAAATTGTTATTTGATTTTGCTTTCATTGGTGCACATTATTTAACATGCGAAGACTTTTAAAATCATGGAAATAAAAAATAAAGGCATGAACATCTTTTGTACACGTTGTGCATTAGCTCGTAGTATTGAATTAGCTCTGAAGTGTGTGTTTTTATTTTTTTATAATTATAAAGATTAAAGTTTATGAAATATTGATCTTTCATTCGTTTTCTTCTATATATTCATTATGGCAGTATACAGTGTAATTGTTCTACATTTGTGCAATTTTTTTATGGTAATCAGTTTTAGATAAGCTAATTAACATTTCATAAAAGTTTCAGACTATTCGGTTAATATTATACCATGCTATTCATGGAATAAAAACTTCAAACTCATATTTCTCCATGTTGAATTTTTGTACACATACTATTATTCAAAACGCTAAGGCATTTTCGATAATTGAAGTATGAGCTTGAAATTTTTTATACATGTTCTGAAATGTATGTTTTGTAAAACTGTGCATGGAATTAGTTCTAATCAAAATTAATGTTTTTTTGAGAATTTTTGGAAATTTAACTATAAAAAAAATAATAAAAATTTAAAGAATAGCTGCAGAAAAAAAATC
This sequence comes from Trichonephila clavata, assembly GCA_019973975.1. Lineage (NCBI taxonomy): Eukaryota > Metazoa > Arthropoda > Arachnida > Araneae > Nephilidae > Trichonephila > Trichonephila clavata. Next base: position 949 of record BMAO01004917.1, read on the forward strand.
CATGCACAGTTTGATGTACTTAAGGTACTTGGAAAAAAAACTTTGAAAGAAAAGAGACATATTTAAAAAGCCTTAGAACTTTAAAAAATGTTTTTAAAAGTTCAAAAAATTTAAATTTTACAAACATTTTGCAACAAATTAAAATTTTTTGTATGGAACTATTTTTATTTATAAAATACAATTAAAACCAAATATCAAATATTAAAAATATTAAAAAATTGTGAAGATGGTACCTTATTGCCTTAATAAGCAAGAAATATACTACGCCGCCCAGGAAAGAACACATTTATGTGTATATATATTGTTCTTTTATAATATGTTTAATGAATTGTTTTACAAAAAAAAGGAAAAAAAATTTCCATTTTATAAATAATAAGTAATTTAAATTACGAATCTATCTTTAATTTGTATCTCCTTAGATAAATTGAATAACAATACCGAATTACAGTTCATGTAATTTTATTCAGTAATCTATGTGACCTAGCGATGGATCAACCCCATTGTAAAAGTTATGCAACTGTTCATATTCATAGCTCAAATTGTGAAACTGTAATTTACATGTATTATGCTCTTTTCTCTCATTTATTATTTTTTTCTCAAAATTAGTTCTTATCGCTCCTTTTCAGTTAAATTCATCACTAAAACTGCATCGTCCAACATGTCATTGATAAAGTCCTCAAATTTTGATAAACCTGTAGTCCTTGCATCATTCTTGAAAATTCAGCATTTAGTTCCGTTTATTGTTAATAAGTCTTCGTATGAGACAACGCCATGCTTCTCACGTAACGATTCGAGTCCAGGCAATCATTGGGATATTTTCTGCGAGAGCTTGTAATAATGTACTATCGCAACCGTATTAGTGACACTATATGAAACGAAACACATGATTCCCAATTCCTCTAGTACGACACATATTAAATGGAGTTTGCCAACTTGGCGAATTTTCTTGAACGCTATCATTATCTTGCGATAACGCTTATTAAATTTATTATAGCATCACGAAAAACCTTTTCTTATGCATAGAGAGATATTTTTTTATATCAAATGTTTTTAATTTTTTGTAAAGGGAATTCATTAACATTGTTGCAAGTTCAATAACTGAATTTTAGTTGTTACAATTTCCATTATCTTTTCGATACGAAGTTACACATTTTAAGGAACCTGAACTTATTTTCACGTTATTTATATTCTAAATTTTTAAGACACACAGGCTAATAATATTATTATCAAAATAACTTAGCTAGTGGTCTAGTTTAAATTTCAATATTTTAAAACACATTTAATCGGTTCTACTTTAACACTGCATCTGTATTCAGTTTTTTTTTACATTTCTGAAATTATATAATTTAACTTTTAAATAATTTTATTTATTTAAAATTTTAATTTTATTTTGACTGAATGTTTCTGCATCTCATCAGAAGTTTAAAAATGATATTTTTGGTTAAATTTAGGCCAATATATCTATATCTTATAAAAAAATATCAAAATGTTCCTTGTGATTTGCAAACTCTATATTTTATATTTTTTTCAACAAACATTTTATTAATTACTGTAGTTCACGTGTGAGTCACTCAGTAAATACAATTCGTACAGTATAACATGTTCATACAATAGATTTAGTTTGTTTTGTTAAAAACCCTAATGTGTGTGTGTGTGATCATAATACACACTATAAAAGATTATGCAAAAGCTTTTATAAGTAACAAAAACTTAAAATATATCTGAAGAAGATGACCGATGAGCCCAATTAATATTCATATTAATCTATTTATGAATTAAGTAACTTCATTAAGAATAATCTTCGGCTTTGAAAAGTTAATATAATTTTTCTTCCTTTGTTATATCTGACATTTATTTTAATTTATCATGGCTGATGCAATTATGTAAGAATTTCGTTCCAGGGTTCATTTGTTATATCTCAATTGGCATCCTGTTAATGATCTTGCAATTCGAAAGCTCAATGCATTAGTGGCTCGAACCAAAAACTATTCTTCAATGTCATTCAAAGATGCCGACTGATCTATAAGGCATGTTTTTGCTACAAATAAGCAAGCTTCATAAACATGTTGGAATTTTTTCTGTATTGCAGGGCAGAAAAGTGTGAGCAAAATATAGTCCTTTTTTTCTTCATATTCAGCCGCATTTATCAATTTAAAAACATAATAAATGAAATGAACTTTGAATATGATTATTTTGGAAGCATGAATATTTTTGAGTAAACCTAATTGATTTAAGTTTATTAATTTTTAATAAAATGCGCTTCAATGAATATACTGGAAATAATAGCAAAGACAAAATCACACATTTCAAGAGAAATAAAACTTTATGAAAGCAGACATAAAAAAAATAGGAAACAAATTTCCGAAGCACATATTTTGAATTATCAGTGTAATTGTGTATTTTTTTTTATCATTTCTCAAAAAAAGTTTACAAAGTTGCCACTACACATAAACTCAATAAGGAAATATAAAATTTTACGTACTGCAAATGATTACCACATTCACTGCAAATAATTTCCGTAATCCAGTTTTTATGATCACAAGCTTAACAATAGATCAAATTATAATCCAGTAATGATATTATAGTTACCGTTTACACGAAGGCAATACAGAAAAAAACTTAACTGGTTTTTTTCCCAATAAATATTATAAATATGCAATTTCGGTGAATTCCCATGGTAGAAAGGAAGTGATAAAGGACAATTTTGCATACAAGCATAGAATAAAATGGTTGCATACAAGCAACACATGGTTTCTCAAAATACCAGTATTTTAGACCCAAATTTCCGTCAAAATTTTCATCCCTCCCCCTCCCATACAATGCATTTAATACAATAATAATGTACTTTGACTCTAAATCTACAATCCGACATTAATTGTACTCCATACAATTTATGAAGATAAGAATTAGAATATGAAATATAGAAACCAGATTCTAAGAAACATAACTATAAAATAAATGGGTTTTTTTCCCTTATAAATACAAACATATGTTTTAGTTTTACTTTAAGGGCTTTCAGGATATTCTTTCATATGTTATCCATCAGAGATTTTAGAAAGTTATGTTTTAAGGAAATTATTCATTTTTACTTGCTGTTTGAAATAATTGAAATTTAATCCTTCTTTTGGGTTTTTAGAAACTAAGCTTAGGTTTATACGGCAGTGCAAACTAAAAATAATGACCAAAAAAAAGTATACTTTTGTAGCTGGTCTTTCTAAATTATTTTCTAATATCACAGGCAACATAAAGAATACAAGATTAAAATATTATATATAAGGTTAAACATTTTTAAGCTGAAAGAATAGCGCAGTGGTCTTAATCATTGTGGAATTTAAACAGTGTCCTAAAAAAGTTCCCATATTTTAATATAAAACGACCGCTGCGTGTGTATTAGTTTAAATTTTATCATATGCTTAGATTTTATTTTTTATTTAATTTTTATCTTTTTGTTTTTCTTTTGCTCAAATTGTACTGAAATGAAAGACCATGCCATTCTGTTCTTTACTGAAAAGAAATGCGTTTTCAAGAAACTCAAAGAAAGACACTGCAAAATTTTGGGAAGAATTTTTTACAACAAATGAATACATATAATGTGTTGACACAAAAGACTTGAACAGCTTTGCATTTTTATGATTATCGTATAAAATCTTACCGACGTTTAAGACCAGAGATTTTTAAATGGCTTTCTATTTATTGATGAGGAAGAATATTTAACAGCTTCAAATTTTTAAAAAGTTATTTCGCACTGACAAGTTTGGCTTCATTTAAGCCGCTACATGAATAACTAATGATAATTTCCCCATTAGGGGTACAACAAATTCTAATTTACTTACACAAAAACCTTTGCATTCTACAATATTTTAAATTACCGAGTAAACAAACACAATATCACTTCGTGCGGCATTTTACGAAAAAGGCTTGATGGAATACAAACCCGAGAACTGAAGTCAGAAAAATATTACACCAGATTTCCTGCCAGAAACTCGACGAAAAATATTACGATCTCCACATAAAACCGTGAGGCGGTTGAAAAACTAATGGACAAACTTCATAAGTCAACACTTAAGGTTTCAACAGTTCTGAAAAATCGTGCTTGTCGTGTTGTTACCGGAGCTAAGGCCACTAAACGATGCGAAATGGCTTTTATATTGCCGAGGGTTTGAAGATCTATTAGCAATAACATCAACATTTTAAGAGAAACATTTTACAGCTATGGAGAAGTGTGTGCTTTTTAAATTGAAAGTTATATTCATCAAACAGTTCTAGTTCAAAATGAAATTAAATGGAGGGAAAATATTCGGTTTTGATTCCTTAACCCCTTAACTGCCGATTAAAACTTACGTGATTCGCACCCCAGTGCCACTGTTTTTTACTTTGGCTCACGTTTACGGTGTATTGGGTGGTAAAAGAAAAGCACACATAAGCAAATTTTTTTCTGAATTATTAAGTCATTTGAAAACACTATCCGGGTCATTTTATAACACATTCCAAAGCATTTGGAATAGTTTTACTGATAGCTTCACAAAGAAGATAATCGTTTTTGGATGGACGAATATATACGTCTAGGGCACATACCACATCCTTTTAGCGAGAGAGATGTATACCCCGATTGCACTTAAGAGGTAAATAATAATTAACCCATTAAAACAATGATTTTCGCAACAAGCGTTATTAAATTAGCTTTAAAAAGCAAATAATTTTTTTTCTTGTTCAGTTTATAGCTCGTCAAGTGCTAATCCAAAAACCATGACGTTAATAATTCAGATGCCAATGAAGTATGCAGATCGGTAAGAGAAAATCAATTTCCAATCTAGCTGTTTGCCAGTATTGGACAATCAGTTCCATACGAATCCTTCAGCAGTCTATGCATAGATTGAAAGCGTCAACAATGTCAACTTGATTAATTAAAGACAGCTCCATTGCTAATTGAGTCATGTGTAAATAATGCAGACACGTCATAACCAGCATTCCACAAGCATTGTCAATATGATTGAGATACATATGTTGCATGTACTTGTCCAGATATATTCGAATAAGTGTTAATTTGGAATCAAATTTGCAAGACGACAGTTATTTAATGTGGAAGGTGGATTTATTATAACATTCAATAAATTGTATCCTTTAATATCCCAAACATGTGTTAAGCTGTAACTCATAATACGCCAGAATTAGCTTAGAATTTTGAATGGTGAAACAGCCACAGTCATTGACAATATTAATCTTTATTAAAAAGACTTGGTAAAAATCTTTGGTTTCAGTTAATTAAGTTGTTTAAGTAAAGCAATAAAATCATTAACAACTATGTGAAAATGTAACTATTTTTATAAATTTCCGGCAATGTATACATGATTTTGGTTACATTTTGCTTGATTTTTATTAACGTCACACTTCAAAGCAATGCTCGGTCTATTTGAACCAGATCTCAGAATTTCGAGGCTCTGTCAAGTGAAGAATACGATTCCTGAGCTTGCACCCTACTCACTAAGCTTCCACACCATGTCAATGTGAGGTCATAAATGCTTCTTTAAGAGATAGAATATTAAGAATTTTTTTAAATGAAGTTATACATTCATAAAACATAAACATCTAATCTCTTATACTGAGTATGGAAATTGGATTATTTTATAGTTTTTCAACGTATATATAACTCAGAATCAGTATATTACTGCATCATCTACATGGTGCTTTGAAATATTATACACGAAAATGAAATTATAAAGGTCACACACAAGAATGAAGATTTTAGTGTAATAACCGTTGTGTCAGTTATACGTTTTAAGAAAAAATGACATTTCAAGAAGTTATACGCATGGGACGAAATTGGGTACGCACATTACCTTCAATAGAATATGCGAATAATTAATTTGGTGGTCAATAATGGACTAAATGGACCATAATGCATTAGAAAAAACGTTTAGATGGTTTATAAAATGCAAGATATTCTGTTGCCGAGAAACAAACCCTATGCGAATGTGGTTCCACCGAAACTTTTGGACTGTATCAGGGCCTCGTAAACGATCTCATGCAGAACAGATTGAGCAGGTCTTATCTTTTTAAAGCAGCTGCAAAATTCAATAAAGCGAAGTAGGGTTGGGGGTTAAATCATTGGATTATTTGACATATAGTCGATGAAATGCTGCTATTTGATGATGATGGCAAAAAGGAGGGAACCATGACCGCGTAGAACGTCAAGCAGGCAACACTCGACCGAGAGTGACAGCAGAATGTTCGCAAAGAATTCGATCGAGAGTTGCTTGTGTCATTCGTTTCGCTTCGAATTTAATTAATATCTAATAAAGAGGCATCTAGAGATATCCAAAGATACTCACCTGACTATCTTCTGCTATAAAATGAATATTGTATGTAAAATCCATTCACTAAAACATCTGATGTATTTTCCTATTCGATTTATTTATAGTTTATTAATGTTGACCCTGAAGCAACACGAGATAAGAGAATTGTAATTTTTTGATTAATGTAATTTGGAGATGGAGCTTGTAATTTCCAGTTATGATCAAGTGGCGAGGTAGACACCCAAGAAATTTACCACTCTCTTAATTTCTATATGACACTATCTTGAAAGTCCTGACTATAGTCTGATTGAATTAGCTCCTCTATGCAGCGATGCACATCCACTAATAATATTCCTCGTTTCAACAAATGCTACTTTGGAAAAATAAAGTTGACGGAATTTGTAATAGAAATAATAAGCAAATTGTGTTATTGTATCTTTAAAGTTTTGGACGAAGGACAAATATCATAATGAAATTCTATTTGGATTTGAAGATGTTATGTATCCTGTATTTTTGTTTAATACTTGGACGGAGTGAATTGGAATACATGAAGAATGAATAAATATATCTGTTGTTGTTGTTCTTGTGTCCATGGATTTAGCAAATAAAAATAATATAAGAACACTAGATTCCACCAAAGGCATAAGCAGCTGCTGCTACCCATTCCGGATTGTCCTGGCAAAAATAGGATCTCCTGCATTGGGTCCGTGGGTAGAATTAGAGAGTGGGTTGAAAGCTGGTGACTATATGTTTTGGTGTGAGCGATTGGATAAGTGGGCAGATTTTATACTGCATATAATATCTTGTTTCTTCAGAATGAATTTCCATTCCTTGTAGTGATAAGTTTTTAATCTTGAGATTGGGGATGTTACAATTCTTGAGGAATGAAAGTCTGTTATGAGTGGTTTCTTAAAGGAATGGAGTAAAAGTCTAGATCTGGTCACAGCGTTTGCATCAGCAAGTAAGATGGTGGTACATGGTTGGCAACGTTCTCTGACTTCTTTGACCAAAGAATCACCACATTCTTTTCCTTCGATATTTACAAGTGAAGAGGTATCCACTATAACAAACTTGATTTCTCCTTATGGTGAAGCTTCTAGAGTAGCCAGGTGGTGAATAGGAGAATGCCTTCCCTGGTTTTCCTATGGGTGGTAGAAGAGAAAAAAATACCTTCCAAGGACAAACAGGCAGAAACCCAAACTTTTCGGAAGCAATCGAACCCATTTTTTTCCATGGATAGTGCAATCAATACAACTGAAAAAGAAATATTACAACTAAGGACAGAAAGAGAAAGAGTGTATGTACTTTAATTTAGTATTCGTACACAAAATGATGCAATTCTGAAAGTTCAATAGTATCATTTTGATCACGAACTGCATACATAGCACTAAATAGTACTTAAATTGTAGCAATAAATGATGCTTTAACTGTAAATTTTTAGTCTCTTAGGGTATCCCAACGTGTTGAAATGACCAAATCTGGTCAAAACATATATTTATATTTTTTATTTTCTTGAATGGAGCTATCTTTTAACTTTTCAAAACATAATTATTTCGTTTCTACGTTACCTAGAGGGCTATTTACAAGCAATTTTATAAAATTAAAAAAAACGAAACTGTGTCTTTAATATACAGGTGTGAATATTTAAATTATATTCAAAATCTAGCATGGTGAATCTGATAACTCAAAATATTATAATTGTATTTCTAGAAAACTTTTTTTGAACTTGATATTTTTGTTATTTTCTAGAGAATGTTCTAAAATACCTCTTATTGTATGAATATTTTTGGAGTTATAGACTGTTATTTAAATAATGGTCACATAAGAATGCTACATTTATTTTACTATTTACTCAATCAGCTCCAAAATTTTTAAATTTTAATAAAACAATAAAATTTTAGTACATTTTCTAAAAAAAGGTAAATATAAATTGTAGTAGTAAACTTTTACTGATATAAGTTTATTACTCTTTTACAAACTGCTTTGAAGTTTTTCAAAAAAATATTGTTAAAATTTCTTTTATAATTGTGACTTTTGGAAAATTTGGATATTTTTTAAAAAATATCGTTAGTTAAATACTATTATTTATTGGTATTGATTCTTAAAAAGGTATTTATAATGTTTTAGTATGCTATTTTGTTAAGAAAGCATTCCGAATTGGTTCTGATACCTTAAATTAAAAATTCCGTTTAATTAATGGCCTTTGGCATTACGAGATATTGAAGTAGACACCTAATGACTGTAAAAAATAATTATGATTAAATTTTATAAGACTGAAATCTATTTAAACTTAATGAATTTTAGGGAATGAAAAACGTTAATGTAAAAGTACTTTGCATTAAATGTTTCCTAATGTGAATTAATAATATATTATTCATTTTTGATGGGGGTTAGGTTATAATTATACCTCTCTAATGAAGAAAAATGAATTACTAAATGTTAATGGCCTGTTAGAGTGTCTAAGTTTCAATAATAGTACATGTCATTTTGACGAATTAAAAATAATAGCAATAAAATATATTATGTAACTATAGATTTAGATAACTTTGAAAATTGTGCTGATTAATGAAATAATTTTTGTAGGAACAAAAAAAATTAGAAGTAAAGAAATATATCATGTACTTAGATTTTAAAAGTTACGATAGGTTTCAGTTTGACATTTTCTATAACAAATTATAATTAAATTATAATTTATTTTAAGTAAACCATTATTATAGAATTTTTACATTATATATACTACATATTATTTGCCGAAAATTGTTTAATAATGAAACTAAAAAATCTAAGAAAGTTTTAAGATGAAACCTATTCGTATAATAAATATTGAATTTTTAAAAGCAATCACTTTTGACTTCTAAAGTTTCTTAAAATTTTTTAATAATGTCGATAAATAATGCACATTAACTATTTTAAAGTAATAACTTATTGTGTATTATTTTATTAAATGTAAGGTATGATAAATATCTTTTCAAAATATTGTTCTTTTTCAATTAACTAAACAGTAATCAATATGTTTGAAGACATTTTATTTTAGATGCGTACGAGAATAAACACATATCTATTTCCAAGCTATCTTTATTGAAAAACATACATCCAGATGAACGCTTGTTGAATTAAATCTTAAGAAAACATGGTGCGAATTACAAATAAAAAAAATCAATTTAATGATTTCAAAAAAAAAAAAATTTATGCCCCCTACGTGTGTGTATTTTGCATCATACACACATGTGTATTTTGTGCTCAAAATTTCAGAAAAAGCTAAAAATTTAATTTTTTATTAAAAACACTTTAGACATACGACTTTAAATTGATACTCCTATAAAAATTGACGTACACACTTGACGTTTGATTAACATGTACGTGAAACTATGTCTAACAATATTTTATATGGATCGTGCGATAACATGTGAAAGGTATTCGTACACAATACTTCTTTTTATGAATACTTATTGAATATTCTTTAAAAAATGTATAAACTCGAAATTCCATTCGTTTTAAAAAATAAGAATTGTTTTGATCCAAAAAGGCTTACCAACTTTTGTTTTATGTATTATTAACAATGGTTAGAACAAATATTAAAGCATTTGACCCAATAGAAGAACATTTTAAAAGAAGACAAACTAGTTGTTTTATCATTCTCAGGTAAGTCAGTTTAAACTTTTGATTTTTGCCTTTGAAATGAGAATAAAAACAAACGTTATCATAAAAAGTGATCATAAATCTGCGATTTTTAAACTTAGAGCTTTTAAATTTTGCTGTAAAACATATAAACGATAATTTAGGCTAAAATAATTAGATTTGAATTTTTGACCGATTTTTGTCATTTGAATCATGAAGTAGTGCTTCTCAAAGTATCAATATTTGCGACCCAATATTCATTCATAATTTTCATCACGCTTTTCTTCCATACGATGGCAATGTATTGAATTCAATAATACTATTCTATGACTCTAAAGTTATAACACGACTTTAACCCCTTATGTGACACTGGCGTGTAAAAACGTCACACTCAGCCAAAACATTAATCACCCGGACGTATATATAAGTTTTTCTGAAATGCGATCTTTTTTCTGTGCACTATTATCCATAAAACTATTCCGGAGGTTTTGGAACGCAATAAAAGGACCTTGACAGTGTTTGCGAAGGATTTACTTATTTCAGAGAATTTCAGTTAAATTATTCCTCCTCAATACATCACATACGTTCGCCTATGAGAAAAGGGTGGCATTGGGAAGGGAATCGTGTAACTTTTAATCGGCAGTTAAGGGATTATATGTAAACCGTACAAATTAATAAGAGTAATTTTTGTATATAATATTATATATGAAAGCCCATGGGGTCTTTAATAAATTAATTATGAAATACAATGTGTAGTTCTGATACATTTATAAGTATTATATCACCGTAAATGTGTATTTATTTTGTATAATGTCAAAATGTATTTTGTTTGTTTCAGTAAATCAATATTTTTTTTAAATAAACTTTTTTTCCTGACATTTCAATATGCTTGCCTTCCACCCCACGTAGAATTATCTTGTCCCCCTGGGGGGGGGGGCACTCCACAGTTTGAAATGCTGTCATTCCTTGTAACTTTAAAATCCAGAAATATCACTGACATCCATCCTTATACATTAATAAAAATATGAATTATTTTATTTTAAATAATTATTTAATTCATATAATGGTTCTGCTGATAACATAACTAGATATTATTACTCCATATTCATTATATTCGCTTTGGTCGTGCTAGACGTGTGGTCATGATCATGAAATCTCTGCTGACGGTTTTTCTGTCAAATCGTGGGTCCGAATTTAGGTATCCCTGAAGACTTCTGTCTAGATTGGCTTATGTATGTTAAATCTTTTGCGGTCAAAAGTTCTTACGTCAATGCAATTAAGAAACATGGGGAGTAGAAGTCAGCTCAAATTTAGACTTCTCCACCTGACTGAGGTTAAAAAATTACGGGGCACGTTGCCAACAACCTCCTTGCATCCTATGAGAATGACGATCATAAACAAACCTTCAGTCAATTAAGTAAGTTTGACTTACAATTGGTAATAAAAATTGCAACAAAAAAAATCAATATTCTATCTTCTACAAAATGTAAGGTTTTATAATAATTCCGATAACGAAAAAAAATCGTTCAGTTTCCTTCAAAATTAATTAAAACCCAGTGAACTCCTAAAGATAGAAAATCATATATTGCTTTAAAAAAAGACCCTGTATTTCTCTTTTTGATCCATTATGTTTACAAAGAATTTTTTCTTTTACTTTTACAAGTTCGTGCTTGAACACACATACAATATCAAACAAATAAGATATTTAAAGTATCTTGGCACATTCGGAGTACCTTTTTTAAAAAAATAGTATATTGCAAAATAAAAATGCTTTTTTTACGTATCAATACCAATAAATACGAAAATCTAATTTATAATATTTAAAAATAACTATCTAAATTTTATAAAAATTACAATTATAAGGGAAATTCTAGAAATATATTTTTTTAAATCTCCAAAAAGCAATTAGAGAAAAATGTTAGCTTATATAAATAAAAATTACTAAAACAAATTAGATACCTTTACCTAAAAATGTACTGACATTTTATTATTTTATTGAAATTTATAAATTTTAAGCTAATTAGAGTAAATATTACAAGACATGTGAATTTTTTTATGAGACCATTATTTAAATAAAAAAAACCATAACTCAAAAAATATTCTTTTAATAAGAAATATTTTAGTACATTCTCTAAAAAATATAATATAAATATCAGGTTCAAAAATATTTTTATAGAAGTATATTTATTTTAAGTTATCAGACTTGTCATGATAGTTTTTAAAAAATTTCAATACCGCCTTCTGGTAGATTAAAGATCCCCTTACGTTTTTAGTAACTTTAAAAAATTGATTGTAACTTGGCCTCTAAATAACGAAGAAACAAAACAAAGTACACTGGTGTCCAAAAGTTAACCATAAATTGTAAAATGCGAAAAACATGGAGTAAATATTCGTAAAAGTATTCCAAATTTCTTGCGGATATTAATTGGGTGAAGAAGAAACATTGGGTTTATGCAAAACTTTTCAGTCGACTACTTCCTGCGCGAAACACCGGCATACGTCGGAACGCGGAGAAACCGATTCACGCAGCATAGTCAGTTCAGACAAGTTTCGTGCAACTGCTGTGCGAAGGAACGTTGTTAACCATCAAACAAGGTGAGTGATGGCACAAAGACTAAAATTGGACATGTTTACGAAAGAAAGAATCGTTAGAATGCTGGAATCCTCACGATCACAAGCCGAAGTGTCTCGAATTCTGAATATAGACCAGTCTGTGATCTCAAGACTGTGGCAGAGGTTTCAAAGAACGGGAGATGTTACCCGATAACCAGTATCAGGTCGACCAAGAGTCACAACCCCTCGCCAAGACAGATATCTGGTAATAAGTGCGCGACGTCAGAGGGGCAGTACTGCCAGAACACTGGGTTCGGCGCTCACAGTCGCCACAGGAATACAAATTTCGAGACAGTTAACAGGAGACTCAATCATGCTGGCATGTATGCCAGATGACCAGCAGTGTGCATTCCCCTCACATCCGCGCATACACACGCTCGTTTGAAACATCAACATTGGAAGTGTGGAAGAGTGGGCCAATGTGATGTTCAGTGACGAGACCCTGTTTAATCTGAGTAGTGATTCTCGGCGGATAACGATATGGAGAGAATGCGGAACACGTTTTGAACCAAGAAATTTAACGGAAAGACATCATTTTCCATCAAGGGGAGTAATGGTATGCGCAGGCATCATGATGGACGGCCGCACAGACCTCCATTTCTTTAACACGGGGTCTGTGACTGCTGAAAGATACAGAGACGAAGTTCTTGAGCCTTATGTTCGCTTGTTTCGAGGTGCTGGTGGTCCTGACTTCATATTCATGGATGATAATGAGCCTTGTCACCGAGCAGTGTTGATTGATGACTTCCTTGAAACGGGAAACGTCCAGCGCATGTCGTGGCCTGCGGACTCCCCTGATTTAAATCTTATCGAGCATGTATGGGATATGCTCGGGAGACAAATTGCAGCGTTTCCGCACCCACCAAGCTCCATTACAGAACTGAAGACAGCTCTTTATGAATCTTGAAACCTTTTGAGCCCACAACTCCTTCATCATTTCATAGCAAGTATGGTAAATCGCTGTGCAGCGTGCCTGTCTGTCAGAGGTGACCACACGCCTTGTTAAACTGCAGCATCAGTATTTTATTTAATGTTTTCTTTCATTTTTTCTTTAAAATGTAAATCCTTGCTATGCTCAGATTTCTTTCAAACTGCTACTTTGGATAATAAAATTCATTATTATCATTCTTTTGATTTTCTTTCTTATTTTATAACCATTTTACACTCGTATATCGCGTTTCCCCACCATTCTGATTTGCAGTTCCTTCTTTATTCACATAATTGTCAATAATGCTTAATTTTTGGACACTAGTGTATCTTTTGTAAAGCCAAGGAATAGTTCTTGCAATAAAATTTTTAAAAAATATGTGGTTTGACCGAATTTGATCATTTTAACGCGTTAAGATACACAGAAAGTGTTTTTAGCAAAAAATATTCCCTGATAGTTTTCTATTTGTTCATTCTAAAGTATAAGAAGTTAACATAAGTGAAGTGAATGTTTTAACCAAAAAAATAATTTATTTGTCAATTTCAGGAATCCATGCTTCCTATATTAGAAATGTACTAAGAAATTGTTTCACCCCAGGAAATATAAAGTTATTTGAATTTCGTATGGATTATTGATTTGGGATTTTTTTCTTCATTAGTAGCTTTCACTTGATTACGTAACTCTTTTTTTACTATTCCGACGTACTCTTGTGTCCGTTGCTGACTTGAAAGAAATTTGAGCAACAATTTTAACTTCTGGATTCAGTTTCAGAATTTTTATTATAATCAATTGCTTTACTAAGAGCGTCTTATTTTTGTATCCTAAGCCTAACAAAATAAAACATTTTTAGAATGTAATAAACATTTAATCTCCTGCCTTTTTAAGCAAAATTAGGAAACTACCAGAAAAATCTTTCTTTTATTTCAGAAAATTGTGTTTCTTATATACATGAAATTTCTGTAATATTTTAATTTTATCGAGAATATGATGTCTATATATGGTATTTTATCTCGTGTCATTTTAATAAGTGATTAGTTTTAATTAGAAATCACGTAAGAGGTTATGAATTTTCTATGTTAGTCAAAGAAGTTAACTCTTGATATAGCAAATCTAATTAAATATTAAACTTTGTGTGTTTAGTTTTCTCCATTAATAAATTATCTTACATACAAGATTTTTAAATCTATAATCACCAACTTCGTGAAAAGCAAAAAAGAATGCTAGAAAAGATAAAAAATCAACTTCTTCCAAATGTAGATAAATTACCCGCAATGATATGTACGTAAGAATTTTGCTTTATATTATATTTTAATAAATTTCAACTCCTTCCTTTAATAATTTTAAAAAAAAAATCTTAAATAAATATTTTAATAATGAAATATTTTAAGGAATATATCACATTATAAGAGGGTTTTGCATTGGATCTTCGTTAACACTGTCCTGTTCTTTTTCAGCAAAATTCCAAGGCCTTGCCTAGTGGTCATAGTAAATGACTCGTGAAGGGTATGTAATGAATTCGAGCGTCGTGCCACTGAAGAACCACTGAGTAGAGATGCTAATGCACGTTAAATTAGACGAAGTCCTCCCCTTGGCTAGAAAGTTCGGAGAGGGGAGTGTTAGTTCAGGTGTCGTCTTCACCACTTCACCCTGGTTCAAAATTACAAGGTTCATCGCCCAAAGCCTTTCTGTTGCTCTGTAGAGCGACGTTAACCCGGCACTTCCCGTTCATACAATGACGTATTATTGTAGTTATAAGGAAAAAATATGATATTGTATTTATTTAATAGATAGAGTACAACATTATATTTGGATGAAGAAAGACTTTTTGCCGGGATGATGAGGAAGAATCGAATGATGAAGAGTATAATAGCAAGTATGATTCCCTTACTGAAATATATCCAGATAATTTAACTGAGGGAGCAATTATCGCCCTTGATAAAAATGACCACATTGTATTCAATGGCTATAAAATGTAATTGTTAGCTTATGACCAAGTTTTTTGTGTTGTTCAACGTTGCGACAATAAATGCACAAATTAATTTGTTAAGTACTCAGAAACCACCTGCTAAGCATCAAACCAGACCCTGATTTCTGAAGTATTTTGGATTTTTATTTACAGAACAATGCACAGAATGTAGAAGCCAACAAACAATACTTCTACGAATTCAAAAAAAAAAAAATTAAGACCCAGTGAAGACCTTGCTATTACTCGCGACGAAGTCTAAATGTGTGTATAAACAATGTACTGAATAGCCTTATAAAAAGAACAGAAAAACTAAATTTACGTAAGAAAAGTGTGATAAACATTTTGTATTTTCAACGTTTCTTCCTTTTTCAACTTTGTATGCAAATTGTACAGTAAAAACAGAATGTAAACACCTTTGGGTATGAGATACCCTGCGCGTGAAGTTAAGGTTGTTTTTTTCGCGCGTGAAGTGCCGGGTTAATATAAATACTCACTCCCTTAGTAAAAATCCAAACTAGGACTTATTTCAAGGTCAATATTACAATTTCTTTTAAAACAAAGTGTGACGTTGGTTTTGCTTTTCCTATTAAAAAAAATTATATTTTAAAAAGTTTGTGTACAAATTTGAATACCTTTTTAATATTCTTAATCAATTTTATGCTATTAGATTTTATAGAAAATGACATAATCTTGACTTTTAAAACTTCTGTGTAGGATAAACATAAGATTTATATCCCTTTTAACTTGCGATTAAGTGTATAAGATGAACTTTTTTATAAATAATTGTATAATACTTCAGTTATTTTCTGAGAGCTTACGTAAAATAATTGTCTAAAGCTGTATATCCAATAAAAAATATATAATACGTCTATTATGAAATTATCAGATCATCCTTTTAATTTTTTGCCTAAATTTTTCCGAGCATATAATTTTAAATTCACTATACACAGCTTTTGAAGTGTATATATATATAAAAAAATATGAAAGTTTATTACTAAACGATAGGAATTATTTTACATTACTTCTGGGGTAGAAAATTAACTTCTTTATTAAAAAACAATAGTTTTGTATAGAAGATATATATATTTATAACTGAAATTAGACAATACAATAAATTAAGTATGTCAATACAATTATTTCATAGAAAGGCAAAACTTCTAATGAGATAATTTTAATCAACGTATATTGGCTTACAGCACGTAATCATAAAAAAATGCACTATATGTGTTTTTTAGAATGTTGACTTTTTCAAAATATGTATAACAGCAGAAATTTTTCAATTAATTCATAACCTCATGATATTTACTTGTATCAAAAATAGCCTGTAATTAATATTTTATATCTTCTACAATATACTATATTTTCTCAGAATATATAATTACTATATTGACTTCTACTCTCTTATTGTGAAACTATCTGCCAAACATCCATAGATCTCTTTAGCCTAGGATTTCCTTTCCAAATAGTACGAGAAGTGAAATGTACATTTGAAATCCACTTGTACCTTAAATGCAAATTGCAACTCTACAATCACCGTTACTGGTGCCCTTCAAAAGACATCATTTGTCGAAGTTAATCTGCTGCGCACCCACCTCAAACACTAATGCCAGTGGCACGTATTCTATTAACTTCAGCCCGAATTGACCCACTAACTGACCATGAAGGGGAATATAAGCCTGAGATCTTCTCTACGAAATCGATTGTGAGTTGACTAAGAGTTACATCTGAAGTAAAAGTTTGACAATTATATTTAGTGTAGCAATGCTATACAGTCTGCAATTATTGTAATTAAACGTTGATTAAGATTTTTGTTTTTTAGAAATTTTGTTTTTTATTTAAACAATGTATATTATACACGGTAAACAATATTTATTACATAAGCGTTTTCACGTTTTGGGAAGAAATAATGTTTTCCTTTTTTAATGGCTATATTCATGTGACGTCACAGTCAAATGATAACTACAAACATGTATTACTCGCCAATTCATTCAAAAATTTATGTGATGACGTTTAGTCACATTGTAAATGCAATCACGTGTTTCCAGCCGATCAGTTCATGCGCTTTGATGTTGCCAATTTCTGCTTTTTGTGACTTATTTTAAAAGTATATATTGGTGAAGAATATTAATGAACATAGGTAAATAAAATACACTTCATTTAAAAGTACAAGCATACTATACGAATTTTTTAAGCTTCCAATACTCCAAAATCTCTTAATAATTCCACGATCCTTCACTCTTTAACTAACAAACTAACTCGCCAACTCACTTGCCAACTCTTTGCTAACTCTTCAAACTTGCGGAAACAGAATTTATATAATATACTTTATTTGCATAATCACGCTTTCTTACTCGGCGAAAGTTGTTTGAAATAAATATTTTTCTAAAAGTGTCATGAAGGGGTTAGTAGAACCGCGAATAGATCCGTCCCAAGCTTTTCTCAAGTCTTTTTACCTATTGAAACAAAAAAATTTAATCATAATTTTCAGTTTCTCTTTCCATATAATTACAATGAATATAATAATAAGCTAAAGCTACACTAACACGTTAGTTACACATCGTAAAATTTAACAAAAATATGTATATATTTGGTAATACTTATCTGCTGCATTTAAAACCCAGAACCTATGGATGTCTTTTGCTCTCAGACATAGAATATTTTCGCGTAGCCGCGTTAATTAAATAATAAACTACTTTTAGAATTCCGGGTGATGTTAACTGTTTTATACTAAAAAGAAAAGTCTTACTTTTAAAAGAGTTTTACTCTTGTTTTATTACCATATTCAACTTCATACCTTTGTGAAACTAAGTTGTTTTCAATGGTTTTTTTTATTATAAAATATTGTTTTAGAAAAAGAACTCAGATTGTATATTTCTTATATTAAGCCTTCCTTCGAGAAATTTCATTTCAATGTAGTACTCATACATTAATTATTAAACTCATGGTGTAGCCTTATACAAACATTTGTACTATGTGTAAATACATATTTATGTTTACTGCCAGAACGTATTTTGTTTGGCTTTCCTTTTAGCATGTGTTAACGTTATCGATATTTTCTATTAATATACTTACGCCCTAAAGTGACGCACTTTACAAATTTAGAATCACTGTTTAATTTCGAACATCCTTTTTATTTTAGTTGAAATAACATGTGTGGTAAGCCTTAAGGACATCTCATAAACTTAATTACCCTTATTAAAATGGCCAGAATATTGGTATAAATTTTTAATTTATTAGTTGATTCAAAAATGGACATAAAGTTTTTTGACTATTTTTTTTTTCAAATTTAACGTTTAAGTAATTTAAGTTCAAACATTTTCATTGTAGTTGAATTTTTCACGCATCGCCTACGAACGAATCAAAATTCAGTGTTTCATGAAATTATATTACATTGAAGAATCTTCCGAAGAGCGCGTCGATGTGTGTTGTTGGGGATGCGTTGATCCACGTCTCCGTCAGCTACGCATGGCAGATTTACATTTGGAACACCATAATGAGAGAGCGACAGTGCAATGACTTTTCCCATTACTTTTTTAATGCTTCTCAACACTGTACTTTGCGTTAACAGCCAACAGAATTTTGTTTTACCCCTACCAACCCTGATTAATATTCGACTCATTAATGCTATATTCAGCGAACGCAACTTGCTATAAATTGCATCAGGTTGAAATATGTGTTATTAAGAAGTACATTATATCGAAAAGCAGATTAACTCAAAAGCTCTTTTGTATCAAATTTATTATTGCGTAATATGTTTGAAATTTTCATCGCCTTATTATTTATAACAAAGCAAAAGAACTTGACAAACAGTAATACAGAAGACCGTTCGCCCTTTATGGAAACGATTCTGTAATTTTATTTCTCGTACGAATTTTGAGATAAAACTTTGAAAAGTCAGAATAATTGTCTGCTAATATTTTCTTTTGATTGAAATGTAAAATAAAAGATCTATTTTGTAAATGGCTCCTAAAATTGGTGTATGACTCGAAGGTTACGTAATTGCGCCTTCCGGGGAGAAATATTCGTATCAACAAATTATAAAGTGGTCTTGGATACTGCATTTAAAAAAAAAGGTATTTATAATATATTAACTTTGAAAAAAAAAGTCTGGAAACGAAAAAAAAAGTCTAGCTATAAGCAAAAATAAAGACATGAAAACGAAACAGCATCCTACACCTGAACGCAGGTAACTATCAAGAAAGTGAAGTCTCTGGCCCTAAAAGGAAATACACCGACTCATAGATTCGTTGCATTGGAACTAGTAATGTCATTCTACACTGTAAGTAAAATCATTCATAAGTATTTAAAGTTGAAAAAGATATCCAAACCAAAAGTTAGTCTGCTTTTTCCAAAACATATTGCTGAAAGAAAAAAACAATTCGTAGACAATTATATGAAACCCCCTTAACTGCTAAAACATGGAAATGTGAGATAACACTCGAAGAGGTAAGTGTATAATTAAGTAACTGTAATAAAAGAAAATCAATATTCTATTGCTCAACTGACGGAAACAACCGTACGAAATGACTTCGTCAGTGTACAAAAAAGTGCTCTAAATGATTCATGATAGTTGCAGAAATTTTTTACAACGGTAAATTAAAAATAAAAAAAAAGTCTCTAGTAAAGCCAACTTTAATTCACTCTATTATCAGCAGAATATTTTAGAACCAAATTTGGATGAAAAAATTCCAGTCTTATATGGGAATGACATTGATAAATTTAAGCTTCAAAGGAACAAAGCCTCTAGTTTCCCGTCTAAGTCAACTACTGCTTATTTAGCAAAGAAAGAATTAAAAACAGGAATAAAGTGTATCCCATTTGATGAAACACTTGTAAAATCACCTGACGCTTCTTCAATGGACTTTTGTGCTTTTGGATTATTAAAACGAGCCTTAGGAAAATGGCATCCAAGAACACTGAACGGACTTTGGAAAACGGTTCAAGAGGCAGAGAGTAAAATTGGAGTTTCGGTGCTAAGAAAGTGTTTACATTCAAGGAAAATTCGAGCTAGAGCTATTGTCAAGAATAATAACTATCAAATAGAAACAAATCGCCACAAGAAATACGGCATTTCTAGATAAAAAATTAACAGTCAAAATTTTTTCCATAAAGCGCGAATGACCTTCAGTATTTACAAATTAGTCTTTGAATACCATCCAAAAGCAACAATATTAAATTCTACTCCACTTAGAAATTTTAGATGACATATTGTTTCGAAATAAGATATATTTTATTATTACTTTGGTGATCTTTTTTTTCTCTACCACTACTCTTTTTTCTATGTTTGCCACAAATTGCAAGAGCAGCCTACACATTTTTCTATAATAGCTGTTCCATTACTTTTTTATAAATCGTTTTATTCGCAAAAGATCGCATATCAAGTACATAAAGCAAAAAATCCGGTTACAAATACAAGTGAAAAAAAAGAACTTTTTTTCACGATGAAGAAGAATAAGAGGAACAGAGATAAAAGAATAAGAGGAACAATATATTAAGATGAGAATCATGATTCCTGTAAGTATAAAAAGGAAAATAAAAGAGTACTTTCAATAGAAAATGATTGGATTTTACTATGCAGATAATATTAAATAACGTAGCTTTTTTTTCTTTTGAAGTTTGATACTGAAGTCAATTTTTCTTAACGTAATATGAGATGATAACTATGATTCAAATTTTTGTGGTTCCTTTAATACATTTTCAGTTTACTTTTGAGCATATCATATTGGTTCACATCACCTACTTTCCGCTCCAAATATTCTTAATTTCAGACATGAAAAAATAATTAGCCAATTTTTTCAGTAAGAGAAAGAAATACTATAACTTTACTTTAGTGAATGCAATGGAATTCTTGCTTGGTGTTAAACAAAAATATAAATAATTTATCACACAATAAAAAGTGCAAAAATTTTCTCATTTAGTTTATAATCTTCAATCAATGAAAATTTAATAGATATATACAGAAGAGCATTCGTACTTTATTGAAACTATTTTGAAAGTCAACTTTTATCTATGAACTCCTTATTTTTGTGACGATTTGCTTCTCTCTGATAACCATGATTTTTCACAATAGCTCTAGCTCGAATTTTTAATGAAAGTAACTTTCTTCTTAGTACTTTCATGACAATTTTACACTATTTCTCTTCAACAGTTTTTCAAAGACCGTTCAGTGTTCTTAGAGATGCTGTTTCTTAAGGTTCAATTTAATAAACCTAAAGCACAAAAGTCCATTGGAGAAGCGTCAGGTGATTTTACAGGTATTTAATAAATGGAGCACACTTTATTCCTATTTCTGAAGTCTTTCTTTGCTAAATAAGGGTTAGTTGACTAAGAAGTGGGACTTTACGCTTTGTCCATATATGACTCAAATTTATCAATGTCTTTTTCATATAAGGTTGGAGTTTCTTATTCAAAAATTGGTTCTAAAATATTCTACTGATAGTGAAGTGAATTAATTTTGACTTTACTTGGGATTTTTTGGATTTTTAATTTGCCGTTGTAACAAAATCCTGCAACTATCATGAATCCCTTCGGAAACTTTTCTATACACTGACGAAATCATTTCGTAGGTCATTACCGTCAGTTGAGCAACAGAAAATTGATCTTCTTTTATTATACTCACTTAAATATACCCATGTTTCATCTAGTTTTACCACATATTTCCATTTTTTGGGAGATAGGTGTTTTTCATATAATTTTCGGCAATTTATTTTTCTTTTAGCGTGATGTTTTGGCAAAAGCTGATGAACTTTAGGTTTAAACATCTTTTTTATCTTTAAAATCTTTATAAATGATTTTAGTTACAGTGGACGAAAATATTCCTAGTTTCGATGCAATAAATTTTTGTCTGCGAATTTTTTTTAGAATAAGATACTTCACTTTCTTGATAATTGCCTGCGTTCGAACAATCTTAGGATGAGGTTTCCTGATCATGTTTTCATTTTTACTTTCAACTAGACGTTTTTTTCCTTCTCAAATCTCAAATTTAATAATTTTGTGTAAATACCTTTCTTGAAATACAATAGTCGAGATTTTTACACCACTTTATAATTTGTTGATATCAACTCCCGGAGACTGTTCTAGGTTTGTAGTGGTAAATACTAATCCGAAGCTCCATTGGAAATAAAAAAATAAAACAAAAAATAATTCTTTGGTATTACCTAATACCATTTTTCCCAATGCGCAGTTATGTAACCTTCGAACAATTTTTAAAATAAATCTTCCTATAACAAAAATCATTAGCAGACGATTATTCTGAAATTGCCAAAGTTTTATCTCAAAATACAAATGTAGAAACAATTTACAACATGGTTTCCATAAAGTAAAACAACCTTCTTTAATACGTATTACTATATTGCACGCTATTATATAACGATGATTATAGGTAATTATTGCAAAAGAAATGAGACTGATAGATGAAAAGAGACTGCGTAATACCAAAAGAACATATTTGGCTTCTACAAAAGGAGCCAGAAATAAAAGAAGAAATCTGAAGACTCTTAGATGAGACAAATGTCTTACACAAAAGTGCATTCTATAAAAATGGCATGTCCTTAGAAATGACAAGTTTTGACTTTTAAAAGATTTTCTCTATTTCTTGAATTTTACTGTACTTAATGAACCTTTTTTCGCATGAACTCTTCCAAAAAGAAATAAAATCTAAACAATTAAATAAGTAGAGAAGTAGTGTATTTTTTAGCATTGGTCTTTTTCAAAATTTTATTTATTTTTTTTTAAATTTTCTTTTTCAGTCTAAAAATAACATTTTTCTTACAAGTCGTCATACTTTTTTTAAAAAACTAAAAACTGATTTTCAAAAATTTAAATGTTAATGTTTTGTTTTAACATCACAAAAAATTTCATCTCAATATCTACTATAATTTCGGAGAAAAGGTACATTGAAAATGAGAAATTTATTATTATGGTCTGTTGGAGCCCTGCGGAACTCTTCGTTATCTTCTCTAAAAGAGGAAAAGTTCTTTCTTAAGCTTAATATTTTCAAAAACTTAAAAGTGTTAATAAAAAGAGGAATTAAATCTAAAAAAATTATAATCATTCTTATTTTTAATAAAAATTTAATAATTTTTTGGAAAATGTATTTAAGGCAATGTATATATATATATATATATGGGAATTGATTCCTCAGGTCTCCACCAGAATGCAGCACCTTCGCCCTGATACCCCCCTGCAGCCGCAGATCACAAAGACAGACAGGGGTTGGATCGG
Source organism: Trichonephila clavata (assembly GCA_019973975.1). Classification (NCBI taxonomy): domain Eukaryota; kingdom Metazoa; phylum Arthropoda; class Arachnida; order Araneae; family Nephilidae; genus Trichonephila; species Trichonephila clavata. The sequence goes on from BMAO01004917.1 coordinate 24,590, forward strand.
AAACTCTCGCGCAGGAGAGACGTCTAACCGAGGTTCTCGAGGAGAGACAAAATACTAATTTTCTGATCGCGAGTAGGCGACCAGATATATCATAAACATATCCGACTATCCTAAAATTGTCAATTTTCCCAAAAATTGACAATTTCTTTTAGGATTTTATTTTATAGGCCAACTTATATTAGCTTTATAAAAATACCAGTTTATTATTTTCCGTTCACTAGAACAAATATTACCAGTGTTTTAGCAAAAGCAGATGACATTACACATTAAGCAAGATGTAATACTTTAAAACGCATTTTACTCGAAATGTGTTTATTTTTAAATACTCAAATGGGGCCAGCGATTGTCGAAAACGTTTTGAAAATAATGAATTCAAATTTTTTCTGTGTGTTCTGTATAATAGTTGCAGTGTTTTAAACTAATCATTGTTTTATTACAAAATTTAGAGTTACTTATGTTAATATAATCACAATTTTTTAAAGTAATTTCGTATAATAACTTAGAAAAAAGTGCTCTAGTTTTTGTAAAAATTAAAATATCTCTTATCCTGAAAGTCATTTCAAAAATGAATAACACAGCAACCCATCAGAATTGAAAAATTGAAAATTTGTTCATAAACTTTTGATACAAAATGGGCCGATTTTTGGTATTTTTTATGAATGTTTACCAATTTTTTCTCATTTTAGTAATAATAATTTCTTTTTATCTTCTTAATTTAGCATATATTTCCTAAAATGTACTAAAACAAGTCTAAAAACCTCAAAAAATCCCCATATCTCCATTTTTTTTTAAAAAAAAAGTTATCGCAAGTAGTCGGTTACCTTAAAATGATCACTCTTGGTGTGTTTAGTTGTACACTTTTGTACTTGAAGTAGTATTTCTTAGAACAAATACGCTAAAATTCAAAGCTTAGATTTTGAGGCATGTTCTGCTCATAGTAAAATCACTACCAGGGTGGATTTGAGTTTTACGAAGAGTAAAAAGTCAGAAATGTACCTATATCAGGAGAGTAACGGTATGTCTTTCTCATCAGTCGCATGTATATAAAAGGGTACATTAACAGCACAAGACAACCTAGCACTATCATGCAGTAAGAATCCAGCTCTTTTTTACATGAATTTGTGATATTACATGGTTTTTCCCACTGAAAATATTAAGTAGCTTAGTAATACTCTTTTATGATTGATAGTTCTGTTGGATAAAAATTGTTGAACCAATCCATCTGTTTCAAAGGTAATCAACATCATAATTTATGGAAGTATAACTTATGCTTTCTTGGTGATTGTCACTCAGTATTATGTTTTGATTGTTTCAGGATTGCATTGTTTATCTGAGATTTGTTTCCTGCCACTATCATATTCAGAAAAAATGGAACTCCATCAACTTCACTGATTGATTACTCACAATTATCATTTTGCATTCCTTTTGCTCAACTGCTTAAGAATGTGATCAAAACTTGAACAATTCTTTCCCTAAATACTTTAGAAAAAAAAATTTCAAACTGTATTTCTATCGATATTTATTTCAACAGGATGCATGTCGAGTCTCATTCAACTGTCTGAAATCACCAAAGCGCAGATGTTTTCTATCACTTTAAGCGGTCCCATGGTGACTGAACATCCTAGATGTGTGTGGTCTTCAACGCTTTCTCTTGCGACGCAAAAACAAAAACATTCTACATTACGGGAACCGGATGTAGCAAAAAATCCGTATTGTATTTTAAGCATTTCGTAAATATCAGCCAAAGGTTTCTTAAATTGTATTTCACCTTCACATCAGATGAGTTTGAATATACCATCCGGGTGTATTAATGCATTCCTACACGTCCACATTTGTTCGCGTTTCGCACTACGCCTGGAACTTAGCAAATGCTTCTTGTTCTAAATGATTAAGAATGTTTATTAATTACATCTCTCTCCTTCACATTCTATCATTCTTCTAAAAGCTGTAATATTTATCAAAGTCTGTGTGTGCTATTTCTCTCATATTTTCTTAAAAGAATACTTCTTAAAGTGATGCAGGGGTCAAAGTCAATTCGAATTTATTTTAGAGTAACATTAAAAACCCATTTTTACTTCTCAAAATGAATTATAAGAGTTCTTCATACTAGAAAAATTAAGACTAAAATATGTTAAGATCTAAAGAGGTGTTAAGATATAAAATCTGTAATATGAAAAAATATCAAGAAAATAAGTAAGGAAGTAAAATACGTTGTGATGCTAATTATACTACCTTCCTATGGAGTTTCCTGGAAATAAAATAACATTCGTAATTATTTCCATTTCCTTACTGTTTCTTTTGTTTAAAAATGAATAAATTTAAATCGTATTTCAAGTTGAAGAGTAAATTATGAAATTTCAAAGATTTGCTATCCGTATAGGAATAAAAGGCCAAAGTATTCGTTTTAAAATACGTAACATGTGAATTATCCTTTTAACTAAAAATAATGATAAGAATTTATCAATTATTTTTTAAATATATTCCTAATAAGTTCATACGAAGATTTAGCTCTCATGTTTCAGAAATGTCAATTTAAATTATTTTTGGAACCATTAAACTATTCTCCACGGTATGGAAAGTATTTTCCAGTTCATGAAACTTCTAACTGTTAAGTTACTTTAGAGTTTAGATTAAATTTAATAATAGCATACGTCAGTTTCCCATCGAATTTACTTTCATTATCGTAAAGACGTTTTTTTCAGTAAATGAAATCTCGATAATTCCCTTTAAATTCATTCGTTTATGAAAAGAAATAAGAAAAATACTTCCTGTTTATATGTGTGTTTTTATCTTTTGCTTTATTAATTTCATATGAATTTTGGTTTTCAAGGTAAATTGGTGATTCAAAAAATAAAATGTTTTCTTTTAATTCTAATCAGCTAATAGTACTTCAGTTCTGATTACAAAATTTGAAAAGAAAAAAAAATACTCTCTTTATATATAAATGTCTTATAAAATTAAATTGAATAATTTATTTATTAAATAAAGAATTCTTTAATATATAAAATAAATTAGTAATATATAACTTTGTACCTCATAATCATAAATGCATAAATGTATCACTGTGTGACGCATGGAATTAAAGAATTGAGACTTTATATAATTGACCAATTTATATCTGAAAGCTAAATATTTAGATTAAATTGGATATTATTGGATATATTTAGATTTATTTTAAATTATGAGCTTAAAAATAATATCAAAACGTGTACTATTTAATAACAAAAATAATTGTAGTTGTCATAATATCTACCCATAAGACATAATAGTTACGTTTCTTCAACAAATGCATACTTCCTCACTTTTTGAATGATTTTATCCTTTATATTAATTCAGTGCTTCCCAAGCTTTAATTATTTCCAACCTATTTTTCAATCATAATTTCCATTGACTTCCCCCTTCCATACAAAGATGCACTCTACAGTTTGATAAACACTGTATTTCTAACTTTCCAATGAAATATCTTTTATTGTACAAGACAATGCCTCGATTTCTGCATTTCAGCGTGTTTTCTTACGTTTGATGAATTTTTTTTAATTACTTAGTTTGATTAGGAGAAAATAAGAAGGCATTTATTATTTTTTTGGTGTGATGATAGCCTTAATTGGAGTCAGTACAACGCTTTGAAATCAATGAAAATAAGCCTAAGAATTAAAATGTCCTAAATTAATCAAAATAGTTATCCTGTTACTTCATGTACATACAGGATGATGCGGCACCTAGACAATGGGAAATCACATAGAAATGCATGGTTGGAATCGCTTTCCTGGGGCGGTAGAGACGACATAAAGCACAAGACAGGACATGGATATGAGAAGAAAACACGTTTATTATTCTTAGAGTAGCGAAAATGCTGCGCAGTTTTTGGTCGATGTTTGTGATAGATGACTTTACGTAAAACGAAGCATCAGATGGCAATGCTATGTTTGATATGAAGCACTCATTCTGACAGAAAAGCAGCAGTAAGCAAAAAACTAAGAAAATATAGTTAAATAGACAACGGGCATCATCAAAGTAGGTGTTCGAAATTCAGATCCCGGGCTGAGATGCAGGTCTTACATTTCCGTTGCACTGAAGACTGAACGCTAGCGAAAATACTGGGTGCGTCCCGGACTTGGTACACTAGTGACTTGACGTAATCCCATAAGAAGTAATCAAGGCAAGCGAGATCTGGCAATCGAGCAGGCCTGTACACTGGACAGTCAATGTTTTGGTTTTCATAGCGGCATCTATAGCTTACACCTACCAAAGACTTCCCAGCGAATTTGCTGTTTTAAGAATAATAAACATGTTTCTTCTTATTCATGCCCTGCCTTTATTCTGCTTTATGTCGTCATTTTCGCACCTGGAAAGTGTTTCTGACCATGCATTGCTATGTGATTTTTCATCGTCTGGGTGTACTCTATCTGTCCTGAAAGTTTATAAAGCCGCTGCACTGATACATCCTGTGTACATAAATAAATGAAGTTCCACAAAATTTCAAAAGATTTAGAAATTAATCAATCCATAGACACACACACACAATATATTAAATCGAAAAAAGCACTTTTTAATAAATTTCAATTTTTACTGAGGAAAAAGAATTCAGAAGCAATAATTGAAAATCAACAACAAATGTATTTTACAACTTTTTTAAGAAGCAAAATATTATATTCAATTTTTGAAAGTAGAGTGCTTTTTATATGCTCATTACCCAAAAGGAATGTAAACTGTTTTCCTTTTAAATTGTCTATGGTGTAGTGCTTCCTTTTATGATGCACAACATTTTACTATTTTTTATAATATAATATTCATTTTAATAAAAGTATAATACAATGTTTCTTTCCATGATGCCTAATATAATTTTTCCTTTACAATCTATAATATAATATTTATATTCTATAATATAATGTTTTATTTACAATCTATAATATAATTTTTCTTTTTTACTATGTATTTTATTTCCTTTTTATAATAATATTTATTTGTAGGGGTAAGATGTGTGTATCATTTCTGTTTTTGAAAAAAAAGTGACTCGGTTTTTTAAAAAAAAGAAGTATTTTAAAAAAAATCTAAAATAATAATATATAATAAAATAATTTTTTATAAATCGTTGTAGTTTTTATCAATTATACCTCTAACACAAAGCAACACTGCTAGAAATTTGATAGCGCAATTTGTATTATTAAAAAAATACTTTGCTTTATATGAATTGAAATAACACTAGAAATCTTTTATTGAGAATAAACAATAAAACAAAATTTTACGGAAAAAAGTTTAAAATGGAACGGATTAAAATTCATTGCTTTAAGAATAGAATTATTTTCACAAAAAGTAATTCTATTTCATTTGATTTGCAAACGATTATTTTGCAGAATTGTATTCAAAATAATTCTACGCCGAACAAATTTTTAGTTATTTTACTAAAGGTCACCCTTTTTCTACTTCAGTGGAAGCTTATCATAAGAATGTACAAGTTTTGAGCCTACTTTGTACGAGTATTACATTTTGAATTATATGTATTGAAATGAAATCTAACAATGTGTGTTTGCATCAGCGTTTTATAAAATGAGCCTCGCTATATTTTGATACCTTTTGTCTGACTGAGAAAATGTAAGCTGCTTTATTTTGAAAATATACGTTTTCTTGTAGAGTAATTTAATTGTAGTATGAAATATTAATATTTTTAGAATTAGAATTATATTGCACATTATATGCATTTTAATAAAAATGTTAAAGCATAACATGCATATATATTTATAATGCATATATATTTGTCAAATATTCCTCTTTTTTTCCCACGTGCTTACTAGTATTGTTACAAAATATGAAGTACAGTAGTCCTTCGTATAACAGTTTTAATTCCTACTGTGTGCTATATGGAAACCGTTTTATGTTAGACCCTTTATTTATTTTATTTAGTTAATTTATTAATTATACACGTACATAATATAAATAAGGTCAATATGTACCATGTTGCATCTAAAACATGTTATACACGAAACTTTGAAATAATATAAATCAATAATGTAAGACAATGATTATACAGTGTTATATCGAAATCAAGTCTTAAAATTTAAAGTTTTATGATAGCTCAAATTTTATTCCAGTTGAACGTACAAATGAAAAAGTAAGTTAAATTCAAGAGTTTAATCAAAAGCAAAAAGATGATGTACAGAAATTTAAAATACAACAAAAAATATTCGAAAAATAATTAATAATATAAAATAAATAGAAACGGCTTATCAGGATCACAAAATTAATTTTTATCATAAATCTCATGAAAAATTACATCTAATCTATTTTTTCCCTTAAATTTGTTGAAACTCAACTTCACTAATTATTACAAAAGTTTTCTGACGTAGTTGCAATTACCTGTCTGTTTTGACCTTGCAGTTCTTTCAGAATCTCTCTATAGGGAACTAAAGAACTTTGCAATACTCTTTCAATTTTTTTTCTATTTAACTTACTACTCTGAAAGATCCTTTTCAACAAAACAAAAATCTTCTAAATTTTTGCTAAAAGCAATTCCTTCTTGTAGATAAATTAAATCAAAATAAACAACCGTTAAGATATTACAAGTGCTTTCGGAATCAGCATGCGTGTGCCGTGTAATATCGAATCATTGTTATAATTATCACAACTTTTGTACCGTTTCATATCGAAACCGTGTTTTACTAGTACCGTTTTATACGAGGGACGCCTGTAATTAAGGATCTATACATAATGGCAATAAAAGAAATTTCAAAATGTTGATATCGTACCAGTTTTTTTTATTGCGGCCTTTCAAAAGTTTCTTTCATTTATCCTCGATGTTTGAAAATAAAGAAAATAATCCAGAGAATTTTAATTATTCAAAAATAATTTAAATAAAGTTTTGGTAATTAGGTAAAATTTAAATAACTAAGAATCTCACAGATATTCGTCATGGTCTTAACTTAATTGAATTTTAATATCCTGAAAGTTAAAGTTTGGAAAAATACAAAACTTGCTTAAAAATATAAATCATTTATTCTAATTTTGAATTTTTTTCGTAATACACAAATATTTTTATCTTAAATTCCGCTTAGTAAAATAAAATTTTAATAATTTCTGAAAAACCAAATTTTTTAAATTTTCGTATGAGCATAACGATGAACATCCTATCCAAAAATAAAACAAAAAAAGTTTTATAAAATATTAGATTATTTATATATATACAAGAAGTTTTTAGGAAATATATTTTTATGGGGTAAAATATAAATTTATAACAGTATTATTTGTAATTTATTCATTCAGGCTGATTGTTTTTCCTTTGTGCACATATGGTATCCATCTCTCAAATAGGAATAATTATTGCTTAATTTATATATAGTTAGCGGTAAGAAGACAAAAATATTCAAGTATTACTTACACTCTCTTAAGGTCTTAAATTAGTTGAGCTGTTTTCCCCTCAAAAACACGAAACATAACTTTATTATCGCTTTCATTATGGGTTAAACTCATATGGCTATGACCTCATATGATAAATTCAATCAAGTGTTTCCAGTCAATAAGTTCGCTTTGCTATTTCTAACTTTTGATTTTGCAAAAACATTCTTTTAGAAGCTGTCAATCAACAATATAATGCACATTAGTTAACAAAATGCACTTGATTTAAAGTATAAGAAAATAAGAGAAATATAATTTAAAAAAATTGTTTTATTAATTTTATAAACACTTTTGAAAGAATCTTAATATACTTGTTGTTGTTGTTTCTTTTGCTACCTGATCTCAACTGCTTCAGATTCAGGACCACGAAATTCATCAAGGCAAGGGGCTAGACGTACGACTGTCATTGGCTTTAGCTCTTGGCACCATTCAGGTGACAGTACTATTTAGGTCAGTTTCACTCCAATTTTGACAGGAAAACACCCTGGGGAGGGTCGGGGGCCTCCCACCTCTCTTCCCATTCTACTAGCTTCACGAGAGGAATTGCAGCTCCTACTCCCGTACCGTTAAAGTACCCTCCTGCCGCAAAGGCACTATACATTTGCAAACATCCATGTCTTCTCCGGTATTCGAAACACGGCCATACGTCAATGCTGGCAGCGTCGCTAACCACTATACCGGATGGGCGACTTAATATACTTGAATATCTTTATCCGACTATCAAATCTGAAATTTTGGAACTTACGTATTATCGCAACTGTATTGGCGACATTATATGAAACTAAGCACATGATTAAAATACGAAAGGAAAGTTGCCAACTTGGGGAGTTATCTTGAGCGTTGGCATTATTGCGATAGTATGAAATTACGGAAATGTTTTGCAAGTTTTACAAGTAGAGCAACAAATATAAGTCTTAAGTCAGTTTCGAATTCAAACGAGAACACATGATTACATTTATCATGTGACCGACATGAAATTATACCACTTAACTGTTAAACATACGCAGAAATTAACAAAGCAAAATTGAGGAATTGAAATTGTTCTTCGTTGAACTCTAAAAATTAACTAAGTAAATATTTCCTTTGAAATGAATTTAGCTTAGTAATGTGTGAAGCAGTAGCAATCTTAGATAACTTCTGTACAAAATATAATTTTTATGCCACCTTATTAAAGAAAGAAAACTATCCTTTTTGTGAATTGTCAATCCATATCATGTTTTTTACTTAAAATGAAACACCCATATATATATATATATATTTGTACACTGGTGTCCAAAAGTTAAGCGTAATTGATATTAAGTTGAATAAAGAAGGAACTGTAAATCAGAATGGCGGGAAACGTGATATGCGAGTGTAAAATGGTCATAAAATAAGGAAGCAAATCAAAAGAATGGATAATAAAATTAATTATTATCAAAGTAGCAGTTTGAAAGAAAATTGAGCATAGCAAGGATTTACACTTTAAAGAAAAAATGAAAGAAAACATTAAATAAAATACTGATGCTGCAGTTTAATAAGGCGTGTGGTCAACTCTGACAGCCAGGCACGCTGCACAGCGATTTACCATACTTGCTATGAGATGATGAAAGAGTTGTGGGCTCAAATGGTTCCAAGCTTCTTGGAGATCTATCTTCAATTCTGTAATGGAGCTTGGTGGGTGCGAAAGGGCTGCCATTTGTCTCCCGAGCATATCCGATATATGCTCGATAGGATTTAAATCAAGGGAGTTCGCTGGCCATGACATACACAGGATGCTTTCCATTTCGAGGAAGTCATCAATCAGCACCGCTCGGTGACTAGGCGCATTATCATCCTTGAATACGAAGTCAGGACAGACAGCATCTCGAATCAAGCGAACATAAGGCTCAAGAACTTCGTCTCTGTATCTTTGAGCAGTCATAAACCCCTTGTCAAAGAAATGGAGGTCTGTGCGGCTGTCCATCATTGATGCCTTCCCATACCATTACACCCCATGATGTAAAATGATGTCTTTCCCTATGTTTCTTGGTTTCAAAACGTGTTCCACGTTCTCTCCATATCGTTACCGGCCCAGAATCACTAACCAGTCTAAACCGGGACTTGTCACTGAACATCACATTGGCCCACTCTCCCACACTCCAATGTTAATATTTCACACTACAGTTCAAACGAGCGCGTTTATGCGCAGACGTGAGGGGAATGCAAACTGCTGGTCTTCTGGCATACAGGCCATCATGATTGAGTCTCCTGTAAACTCGAAGTTCGTATTCCTGTGGTGACTGTGAGCGCCGAACCCAATGCTCTGGCAGTACTGCCCCTCTGACGTCGCGCACTTATTACCAGATATCGGTCTTGGCGTGGGTTTGTGACTCTTTGTCGACCTGATACTGGTTGTCGGGTAACATCTCTCGTTCTTTGAAACCTCTACTACAGTCTGGAGATCACAGAGTGGTCCACATTTAGAATTCGAGAAACTTCGGTTTGTGATCGTGAGGTTTCCAGCATTCCATCGCGATTCTTCCTTTCGTAAACATGTCCAATTGGCGTCTGTGTGCCATCATTCACCTTGTTTGATGGTTAACAACGTTCCTTCGCAAAGCAGTTGCATGAAACTTGTCTGAACTGCCTGCGCTGCATGATTCGGTTTCTTCGCGTTCCAACATGCCCCAGTGTTTCGCGCAGGACGTTGTCAACTGAAAAGTTTGGCATAAACCCAGTGTTTTTTCTTCACCCAATTAATATCCGCAAGAAATTTGTAATAATTTTACGAATCTGCAGTCCATGTTTTTTCGCGTTTTACGATGTATGCTTAACTTTTGGACACCAATAAATATATATATATATATATATATATATAATATACATATATATATACATATATATATATACATATATATACATATATATATATATATATACATATATATACATACATATATATATATATATATATATATATAATATATATATATATTTATACACTGGTGTGCAAAATTAAGGACGAGACGGTTTTTTTCAATATAACTTTGTGCAAAAGCATTCCAAATCAACACATTTAATACCGTAAGATCCCCAATACGTAAGGACATGAGTAATGTAAGCAACACTTACTAAAAGAGAAATCAGAGGATAAAAAGAAGCTTTATTGAAAAAGCAGCATGGAGCGCAATGCGACTGAAGGCCGAAACATCCCTGTGATGGGTGTCCAGCAAGAAATATCCGGTCTTTAGTAGGGGATATGATCTCCCCTGACTGCTAGGCAGGTTTCACAGCGTCTGCCCATGCTGAGAATGAGGGTGTCAAAGAGTTGTTGAGGCATTGCTGCCCATTCGTCTTGCAGTGCCAATCGAAGCTCCGGAATCGTTACTGGTGGTAAGGTACGAGCTGCCAAGCGTCTGCCTAGAAAATCCCATACATGCTCGATGGATTGAGATCCGGAGATCGTGCCGGCCAATCCATACGTTCAATATCTTCACTCTCTAAGAGCTGTTCGGCAGCTACTGTGCGATGACATGGTGCATTGTCGCCCATGAAAGGAACTGCGGACCCATAGCACATCTAAAAAGACTCACATATGGAAGAAGAATCTCGTTACAATAACGGGTCCCGTTGACTGAACCTGCGTCGAAGATGTGAAGGTCTGTACGACTACCAAGCATGATGCCTCCCAAACGAGAACACCACCATATCTGTCCCTTTCAATGATGTTCGAGGGATGAATGCGGCTTCCCCGCTCTCTCCAGATGAGTATGCGATGAGAATCACTACTCAGACTGAATCTGCTCTCATCTGTAAAGAGTACTCGTCCCCATTCATTGTCTCTCCAATTCCGGTATTCCCGGCACCACAGAGAACGCCTTCTTCGATGGGTAGGCGTTAGAGGTACACACCGTACAGGGCGTCGTGCAAACAGACCACCACCGTGCAGTCTTCTGGCCACGGTTAAAACGCGATATCGGTCGTCAGTCGCCTGTGTCGTGTGTCTAGCGATTTCTCCCGCTGTCTGCCGCCTATTTCTTCTGGCCTGTAAGGCAATATACCGGTCATCTGCGGGTGTGGTTCCTCGTAGACGACCACTACTGAACCCCCGGATAGCTGTTCCTGTAGTTTGAACTTGTCTCCAAAGTCGTGAAACGATGCTGTGAGCAATTCCGAACTCCGCAGCCACTTTTGTCACACTGCGACCTTCCTCCAACTTCCCAATGATTCGACCTCGGGTAAAAGCATCCAGATGTCGTCTAACAGTTTGATTATTCGCCATTTCTCGCTGAGGCAGCAACTCGGTGTGATTTTAAACTGCTATACGGTGTGCAATCTCTTTGCCAGAAATACTAATCTTACACCGACAACATGCTTTACTACTCAGACACTCCCCCATTACGTCTACCTGCGTATCTGCGCATGTGCTACCGTACATCACCTCACTTAATCTCCTGATTAGTCTTTCTGTCCGCTCTGCCTCTTCGTTCGGCTGATATGCTGATTTTTTGACTTCGTCCTTAATTTTTGCACACCAGTGTATATTATAATAATAAAATAATAATTGAGAAAGTTTTTTTTTTACATACAAGGCCAAAAAAGAAAGAAATTAGATTTCAAGAAAAATAACAATTAAAGATACAAAAAAGTGTTTGGACTAAAATGGAGACATATTATGATTTCTAAGGCTGTCGCTGAATTAAGTCAGCAAATTAGGGTTAAGCAATACTTTATGGTACCCCCTTCCCTGTACAACAGACATTTTCGACGTAATAGGAAAAACAGAGCCATGTGGAAAAATTAGGCCTTTTTCTATCAAACGTGGATGAAAAACCAGACAGTAAAATAAAATGTAAATATCTATAGAGAACAATAAGGTTTCTCTCATAGAGAAGAATAAATATATGCAAATTGAGAGAAGAATAAAAACTTTGTATAAACCACCTTGTAGTATAAGAAACAATTTCCTCCAATGAAAAACTAAAAGGAAATAAAAAGAAAAATAAGTGAAATAAAAGTGTATTTTTCGAATTGAATTGTAATTAATCCATCTGCATTGAGTAAAAGTTTGAACAAAAAGTAAATATACTGAATAAACCATACATAAATAAGCAACAAGAGAGGGATACAAAGGTAATTTTATTGCAAAGAAGGAACAAAGTTCGTGTAAGATTCGAAGTCCATTAGTGAGATCAAAGAATCAGCGAAACCCATCTTTGTGAGGAATCATCCTGCTCTACGGGAATCGAAGAAATACATACGATGGTTTTCGTGCAAAAAAACCGATTGTAAGAAGAGCTTTTGATTTTATTACCTATATGTATCCATCTTTTTTTTAATATTTTTGTTTTGGTATTAGGGGTTCAATCGAATGCACAAGAAGAGATAGCTTTGAAGATTCTGTTTCTCGAAAACTGGTGAAAAAGAGCTTGTAATAAAGACTTTTTATATGATAGTTTTATTTGGAGATTAAATTTAAATTTAGCAGCTGTATTCATTTGCCTATTATGAAGGAAATTTAATATTGCACTGATATAATTGAAAAACCTTTAGATAAAATTCATTTGAGAAATCAGATTTTAATGTTTCAATTATATTTTACATAAAATACAAATGTATGATACAGAAACATTTGGAAAAGTAGTGTTTGGACTTGTTTTTCAAAACTTAAATTTTTCTTCCTATATATATATATATATATATAAAGATTTTCATGAGATGCTGTAATAAATTTAGTACGTTGCAACAATGCCAACTTTCAAGATAACTAGCCAAGTTGGCAGCCCAGAATTCACATGTTTCGCTGAATTAACAACCGTAGGCTTCATTTCATGTAATGTCACCAATACAGTTACGATGCTACATTATTGCAAGCTCTCGCAGGAAATTATTGCAACGACTGCCTAAAATGGATGTTGCAAGAGTTGCAGGTTTTTAATAAACTCTGAGGTTTTTTATCAGTGATAAAATGGACGAATCAGCTTCAGTGACATGAAGAGAAGCGCCAAGAACGAATTTTGCGAAAAAAGAATAAATAAATAGAATATATAATACATATAAGTTACTACGTATAAATTAAAGTTTTCAATTTGAGCTATGAGTATGAGCATTTGTATAATTTGTAAAATGGAGGTTGAATAGTCGTAAGACCATTCCCCGTAATCTTACAAAAAACAAAAAAAAAAAAAAATTTCTATATTTTGGTCTTCATATTCTTTTGTAGACAATGCAAATAAAATTTTGAAGGAATTTAAAATAATATTGATTGCTTTTTGATTGTAAAAACTTTTTAATATTCATTTTACTTGCATGTGGATTAATCATAGCTGGATAGGATCCTTTATGGTAATCCATTATGAATTAATTTTATGTCTAAGTTTTTTTTTCATTATTTATTGTTAAATATTTAAGAGCAGAATGCAGTGGACATTTATCGGAATGTTGAAGCGGTATCCAAAGCATTTTCTCCTTTTGTTTTTCATTTTCTTTTCTTTCTCTTTTACATACAACTTTTACATATTGGACCAATTGTTATAAATATAAAAGATTTAACCTCCTATGTGTATTTATGTTTAAGCAAGATATTCAAACCAAAATCCAATAATATAAGGAAACGTCATAAAAACGTCTGTTAAAAAAAAGGAAGTACAGCTATATATATATATATATTATTTTTAAGCGTAAATAGCTTCAAGAGAAACGGTATTTACAAATTAATATATAATGAAGCGGTGATTACAAATTTGCATGCATATGCAATTAAGTGCCAGAGTTATAAGATTTTCATGTGTGCAAATATCCTGGGGCCAGTAGCGTCTCGTAATGAATGTTTAAATGGACAGTACATTGCTGTGGTTTTCATTAGCATTCAAGTAACTGGTGTGAAAAGTTTTCTGACGTGATTACAGTAAGACGGGAATTAAGAGACTTTGAACGCAGAATGTTAGTTTAACTTAGATCTATGAGGCATTCCATTTCGGAAATTGTTTGAAAGTTTAGCGTTTATCTACCCATAGTATCAACAGCGTGACGAGAATATATAATTTCAGGCATTACCTACTATCATGTTTGACGCAATGGCCGACCACGCTTATTTAATAAGCGACCATTGGCGATTATTTATAATAGTAAGGGTTATCAAGAATATATATAACAAATAACTATAATAATCAATATAGGACATACACCAAATGTATCCAAGAGGATAGTGCAACGAACAGTGAGTAAAAGTTGTGTTAACGTCACACTATAAAGCTACACGAGGGCTATTGGCTACGGACATCATAATTTTGAACCATGGTCAAATGACGAAGACAATATCTGAGCTCGCATGTCTGCTCTCCTAACTTCCACACCACAGAGTTGAGCAGATTTGACGTACATCGGCCCCTGTACATGGCGGTCTTCAGTGGTGCTAGCCTCGAACTCATTGCATGTTAGCCACGAGTCCATGACCTTGACCACTAGTTACCACGCCATGACAATGCAGCGAAATTTGTTGTTCAAGGGATATGGTAGCAGAGCACCCTCTTTCCTGGCAATACGCTGTTTACTGATCGCTTATTCTGAGCTCATGAAAATATTCGTTAGGGCTTAGATGACCGGATAAATTTTACTTTGTCAAATGTTTCATAATTACAGTTGATAAAATTTAATAGTAAGACTTGATAGCGGTAAATTCCTCATTAGACTATGACCACAAATGGTCAAAAGAGCACTGAGGCTACTCATTACGGATAAACAATGGTTAGGCTATTTTTAAGTGGCATTGACGGGGTCCCCCGTCAAAAAGAAACAATCATTCACTCAAAAGAGCTATAATTAGCTAGTTGAAGACCTTCAGCCATTCATGGACGTCAAATACCCAAACAACGATGTAGTTTTATCAAACTGACATTGCACTGTATCATTTCTTTTGGGTTTGTGCAACATTACGGACAGTTAATGTGAATTACGTGGCATTTCAAATCATGAGATGCCATAGAAAAGCCATTTTTTATATAGAAAATATTTCGCAATTATAAATAACTCTTAAAACAACATGATTGAATATTTCGTTAAAGGATTTGGACGATATTTTTAGTTAAAGTCAAATTGTTGCATTTCACCAGCAAAAGAAAAAAAAAGGTACCACATTAACATGTTTATATGAACTTGTTTCTAAATTACAATTTTAATGTTTGTGCTTCATGATTTACGTTCAAGAAATAAAAATGGGCAAAATGGGATGTATGAAGGGTTTAATATAGAATATGAACAAATTTAGAATCAAAGTTGCTCTCATAAGAAGCTTTTATGCTATTTATAAGGATTTTTATTATGACTTGGGGCAATAAATTCTACCCCTCCGCCAAGAAAATTCTTAAGACTGGATAAAATTCGGAAAGCCACTAGTGACCTGCTACTGATCTGCCAAGATAATCCCAGAGATACTCTATGAAATTTAATTGTGTTGATCTTGCAGGCCTCTCCATTCTCCGAATATCCTCGAAGTATTTTTCGAGCAGCCTAATTCTTTGTGAATGATCATTATCCACCATAAAAGGAACTCGGGGCCAACTGCCCCTGTGAAATGCCTTACTCTGGATTCCAAAATATCATCCTTATATCTCAAAGCATTTACGATGTCTCTTGACAGAATATCTTTTACCCAAGTCCAACATCACGCTTCCCAGAACATAACACCATCACAGTGTTCCACTTCTATGACGTTCGAGGGATGGCATCTGGGTTTTTTCTCTCTCTTACATATGTGAACTTTAATGGCCATAATAGTCAAGAATAGGTATTCGGACTGATTCTCGACGCATTAGTGGAGAGAACACAGGTTCACTGATTCAGTGATCAAAAATAATGTTGTCTGAACCTATCAAGTGGGTTTTCTTGTGACCTGGAGTGAGTTCAATGTTGATGATTGGTCTCTTGGAAAAAAGATCTTGCTTCATTAATCCTTCAGTAAGCAGTATGAAACTTAGCTTCAAAAAAAGACAGTTGATAACTTTTTTGATTTGAGTAACAATAATCCTCGTATTGCAACTGAAGCTAACTAACGGTCATCCTGTCTTCTATCGGCTCTTGGGGCTCTATACATGGCATTTTGAGTATTATTCCGGTCTCTTGAAATTGTTTTCATAGAATGGAAGTCACATTTTTCAATCCATTTAGCCATTTGACTACCTTCATTTAGATTGATCCTCCTGCAGTCTTCAACTGCTCTTCATGATCCAGACAATTATTTTTTTTTTTTTTTTTTTGCTATTGATAGCGAAAAAATTTCTTAAAAAAACACCGTAAACTTGTAGAAACAAATCCAAACCCAAACCACAGAGTAGTACCTGAAATACCTGTCTCATTAATTTTCTTTATTTGCATAAAATATTAGGAAGAGATCGAAAACTATTAAATAATTAAGAAAAGTATTTCTTCTTTATTATATTTATTAATTTTTATTTTAAGCAGTTCAGTGTATTTTGCAAAAAGTTAGATAATGTTCGAACAGCTTTAAAATGAAGGTGGTACAATACATTAAAAACAAATGAACTTACTTTTCATGCTGTACCATATGAAATTTAGGAGAACGAACTTCACTGAAAAGCTCTACCTCTAATTTATCTATATGATGGTTTTTAGGTATGGCGAAGACAATTTGTAAATCATTGAAGGCCGTAACCATTGTCATTAAATATATTCAAAGCAAGCATATTCATTAAAATTTAGCTTCTCCAGGTTATTCGTACTGCCGGTAAAATAGTATAAAAAATCTTTTCCGTACATTTATTTTGGAAATTAAAAAGTTAGAGAAAATTAGTTATGTATGGCGGATACTGTTCTGACATAAAATTAGTAAAATAATATTACGTACTATATATGTAGAATTATGAATTAGGCATGCTTTTCATTTAAACACTAATAATTTAAAAGAAGTGTATGTGGTGAATAATATTAAATCTAAATATTTTCAAACAACAAGGTGCGATTGCAATAACTCAATTATTCAGGTCTTGCACTTAAAGATTATAGACAATCGAATCCAAATATGTGTGAAATTCATATTTTTTCATAGAAACATAATGTGGAAGTTATAAGCTTCTAGACCATATATTCAATTGGTCTTCAGTGTTCATATGGTACAATTTTGAAAGTCAGATTTATAAGGTTCTCACAACTTTCTCATGATATTAGCATTACTGACAATGATAAAGTATGTTACAAAGTGCACTTTTATAACTATAATCTTAACTTAATCCTAATAATAATGTTATATGCAATGTATTTATTGTCCCCAGTGATGATTCGCTTCAAAAATAAATAACTTTCTGGAAGTTTAAGAAGTAAATTACAGATGCCAATGCGACAGAGCAATTTCTTTGTCAGAACATATGTAATTCTTATGTTGAGTTTTAAAATATAAAGCAAAGCTTTCCACGTAATCTAGAACAATAAAATTCGCTAAATTTAATCATTCAGTGGGTTTACTAATTGTTATTCGGGGTTATGCGTATCAATAAATGATTTTCTTTTGATATTATCAGTTTCAGCTATCCTTCCAGAATGTGATATAGTTTGAAATCGAAATTTCGGGAACGAATTTTTTTTCAGATCACAGTTTTGGCACTCGCAATCTATTTATGCAGCTTCTTCTGGCACCTACTTTTTTTCCTTGCTTGAACAGCATTTTTACCTTTTCTCGTGACTATTGAGTGCATTCTAAGACTAAATGCATCTAGAAATAACTAGTATATTAAAATAATTGTTTGGTACCAATTTGATATCGCGGAGTACTGTTGTTTATGTTCGTCAAGTCGGGCGATAACATTACAACATGGTTACATGGATATTTTTATCGTGAGGTAATGTAATTGCCAAGGAAATAATATATATTGCAGATAATTTTTATTTATTATTTTTTTTTGTCTTTTTTGAGGTAACTATTAGTTTTAGACGATTTTAAATCGATTTCGTTAAAAATTTAAGCATATTCATGGCATTTATTATTCAATCTACTGCTTCACTCTTCTGTTGTTTTTTGGTCTATTTCAGAATATGGATGTTTCTAATATCATTGGTGAGTACTAGGGTATTTTTTAACCTTTCTCATAACATTCTTCAATCATTAATTATTATTTTTCCTGATAGTAATTTTTTTCGGTTGAAAAGTTTAACTTTTTTATAATGTTTTTTTTTTAAATATTCATCTTTTAAAACCATGCATTTTTTTTTAATATTTTATTTATTTATTTCTTTCCCCGGTATTTCTAAGTTCCTCATATTCTTTTATTTTTATAAATCCCAGTGTTCATCTACTTTCATGCTGTTCTCCACAAAAAAAGTAAATATATTTTTAATTCTTTTATTCTTTTTATTTAAGTTCTAGGCTATTTCTGCATTTCAAAAACTTTCATCAAGGAAAAGCAATTCTTTAAAATTACTTTTCTGATGATTTGTTACAGCTGCACCATCATCTTGGATTCGATATCACTCGACAATAAGCACTGCATTGATCGTAGTGCTCCGATATCAAATTAATTCCAATATTTTTTTCCGGAATTATTAAAGTTAAAATCATGTCAATTATATTTTCCTAATATAATTAACTAAATATTTATAAACGTAGAAAATTTCTTTACATATTAGAGTTACATAACCTAAAAATATCATTTTGTATATTTTAATCCCGTTATAAGCACCAAACGGAATCCGCAATATTTCAACACTCTCATCACAGAGAAATTAAATGCTCAAGCATAATAATTAATGATTGAAGCCGAAGTGAATAAAATCTAAGTTTCTAACAAATAGTATATATTTAAAAGAAATCAGATGCACTATAGTATATATTCAAAAAATAAATACTACATTCGATGGTAGGATGATGTTCATTATTATTAAATAAAGAGTACCTTATATTTCAATTTGGAGAAATTCTTCTTGTAACATAATTCAAGAAAAAGAAAAAAAAATTGACATACTTTTTTTCCCACTGTTTAGAATTATTTCGGAATAATGAAAATAGAATCTAAATTAAAAAAAGTTAAATATCATTTGTGATGTTTTCTTAACCAGAAAGAAGCTCAAATTGGACTTGGAAAACTATTGATTGAAAATTAATTCCTATCTCCACATTAAGTAAAACAAAATTTCTAAAAGAAGTTACCATTGTCGGAGAAAGGAATTTCTTATTCCTGTTATTTTATAGGAAAGAAAAAATAAAATAAAACTTTTTTAATTTACTCTGCCACTTAAATAAATTATCTTTATCCATTACACTTTGTTTTTTATAAAAGAAGAAAGTAATGGATAAAGAATACTCTTCTAAATGTTTCTGCAACTCTAAAAATCCAAAATAACAAAAGAAGTTTGTACGATTAGCATTAAAGAACATTTTTTCTCTTTTTGCTCTCCAGTTTTATTTTCACTACCCGTTTTATTATCTGCTGGGCTATTATCTTCTACAAAGAAAGCACTATGACTGTCCTTTAAAAAAAAACCCTTTTTTTTCACTTCGGAAGAAAAACCGAAAGAAACAGTTAATGTAAGAATTGGTAAGAAGTTAATAAAGTTAAAAAAGTAAGAATATAAATTCTTATCCACACACAGTACGCATTATCATGAAAGTACATTTTCGGATTTTCTTTTGAACACAAAAAAAGTATTTTATTTCTTCATTTTTGTTATTACAACTCTTTTTGCAGTTTTTTAAAAAAAGTTTGTTTATTGTGGTTTTAATTCTTTTTTTCTTTGAATTTCGGCTTTTTGAAAGAGTCCTAAGAAAGAATTAAAGTTCATTCAAATCCCTTTTATTTTATCTTTTCTTGTGAAGCTTATGTCAATGATTGTTTTATCTTAAAATGTTGCTTTCTCCCATTTGCTTGGATTTAAATTTTTCGAGCATTTTCTGAGTTGTGTATGAATAATGCTTGCATTTATTTTGAGTAGTGAGTAATATTTCCCCCATTTTTCGAATACATTTTTTTAAAAAAAATTATAATTTTAAGCAATTTTATTTTTTAAAGGATAAGTATGCACAATTTTATTATCAAGTTTCTTTTATTTGAAAATCAACAAATTGTGACGGATTATCTATTTCATTGTGTCAATCAACGCTTCAAAGTCTCTTCATAATATACACATTAAAAAGAATATCTATGTCTTTATTTTTCTAATTTTTAATAAAATGTGCTACATTACAGCTGGAAAGTTCATTTTCATCTTAAAAAGCATTATGTAATTCAGAAATTGTAATTTTCCCTTTTTCAAATCCAATTATTTTTTAAAAAATTATAATTTTAAACAATTTTATTTTTTAAGGAATGATTATACACAACTTTAATATCAAGTTTCTTTTATTTGAAAATACTGAAACTGCGACGGATTATCTCTTTTATTATGCCAATAAACTCTTCAAATGCTCTTTATAATATACGTATTAAAAAGAATACCATATTTCTTTTTTCCCTAAATTTTAAGGAAATGTTCTACATTATTGCGGAAATTTCATTTTCATCTTCAAAATCATTATGTAATTTAGAAATTGCGTTTAAGAATCGATGAACAAAATGTTTTTCTAAACTTACTCCAAAATTCTTATTTTGCATCAAACAAGAGTTTATATTAATTGTTATGATATTATTATTTTGAGTTTTAATTAAAATGTCCTTCATAAATATTCAAGAATATGCAAAAATGGTAATTTGGAAATATATAACAAGGTATTTAACACCTAGACTGCCGACTAAAAGTTATGTGATTCGTTCCTCATGGCGACATTTTTTTCACATAGGAGCGTTGTATTGGGATGAAAAGAAAACGCACGAATAAGCAGTTTTTTCTCGGATATAAGTACATCTTTTCCAACACTGTCAAGGTCAGTTAATTCTATTCCAAAGCCTTAGAGATAGTTTTAATGATAGAAGCGCAAAGAAAAATATCGTATGTCGGTTGGGCGTATAAATAAGCTTACGAAATATGTCTCAGAATATATCTGACCTTTTTTACAAATATAACAATATTTATATCAAGAGCTGTAAGATATATTGTAAATCTTAAAAGATAGAAAATATAACAAATAAAAATATAGACCTATTAATTGAGGATGTTTCAACTAAAATCAAAAAGTATTTTATGTTTTCTATACATCATTCACCACACAACCGATAACAAAATTACTTAGACTAAAATTTTAATACATTTCCATTTTTCTATAATATTTAAAGCATTAATTTCGTGTTTAAATATTTTTTTTCTGCACTTACGCACTTTCTAAAGCACTGATTTCATGTTTAAATACTTAATTTCACTTTCTTCTGTTATATGATGGGAGCAAATAAAAGTGGCCCGGACGAGTGGATACGATTGGATGTGAATATGACAAGCACACTGAGCTGGTTTACTGTAATAATGATGAATGACTTGAACATGGATCCTTTCGTTATTTCTGATGGTTTGGTTTCCCTTGAGAGGTTAATTCAGCTTACAGAATAACTGGCTTTGGGCAGAGGGTGAATATTAACGTCGCGCTATTCATCTACTCAGGGTTTTTGGTGACGGACCTCATAATTTTGAACCCTGGTCAAGTGGCGAGGATGGCTCCTGAGCTGGCATTTCCCTCTCCTAAATTTCTGAGCAGTGGAGAATTCATGTAATTTGTCACCATACACAATTACATGATAATAAGCTTGGTGTTTGGTGTTCAATGTCTACATGCAGCATTATTGGTTCCATCTTCTTTCATCAGATGATAATTGTGGAGAGTTACATTTCCAACATTTTGAATCAATTTGTGGCCGAATTAACTGAGGATGAGAAGACCTACAATTACTAACTTCATGATGGTGCAACTGCCCATAAATTCCGCCAAACTATAAATCTCATTTACATAATCTTCACTCCTGACAGAGTTGTTAGCAGAGGTCAGTCTGGTTTCGGCCCTAGAACACCACACAGGTTACCTGATTTGTCAGATTGCGATTACTTTTTGCGGATAACCCTCACGTTTAAGGTGTTTCGAAACTACCAACATAGTCTTCAAGAACTACAGCCGAACAATTCTGATAAGATTGCATCAATACCAGTTATCCTGCTTCGATCTGCCTTCCGCAACTTGCTAACCAGGGCCAAACGGTACCAAAAGATGAATGGTGGTCCATTTCAACATTTACAATATGCAGGTTAGAACAGGTTATACATCTCCTTTCTTTTGCCGCGTTTCTCTGTAACCTGGAACTATGTTTTACTGGACACATTTTCTTACCCTATCTATGCAATAATATCTAAACTATGTAATAATCATTTAAAAAATTAAGCTATATAAATATTTCAAACATGTTGATTCATTTTTTTTGCTAAGTGCAGGGACAAGATTTAAAATAGATCTATATTTTAGTAAGAATAAGCATATTTTCTTAAATAGAGATTGCTTTCCTTTTATGACATTCGAAAAAAAAGTTTTTTTTTCATTTTTCAATATTTTCCAATTCTTTAAAAAAAAAACTTAAATGACATAAACGAATATAATTTCCAAGACAACCAATTGAATAATTCCAAAAAAATGTATTGTTTCTATTTTTTTCTTCATTATTTCCAATTTTTTCAAAAGATCCAAACATTTTGCAAATCTAACCTATTACTATAATTTCTCTTTAAAAATACTTTACCATCTCCTTACAAATATATAATTTTCTTATAACAACAATTTACGAAAGAAAACCTAATTACCATTTCTCTTTTATGGTGTCAAAGGCTGTGGATTTCACTTTTTTATATTGTTTCTTTTCCTTATTTTCATTTGTACCCTTCGCAAAACAACATCTTATTTTGTTTTTATTTTTATTGGTAGTTAGCTTTTTTTCTTGCTTATTGTCTTTTTCCTCTTTAGATCTATTGTTTTTGGAAGTTTTTTCCCCTTTGCTCTGATTTCATAATGAATAATGGAAAACCTAGCGAAACGATTAACGAGTCTGTTCTTTTATCTGGTAAGAGACAAGTAAAAGAAATAATGATCGCTAAATCTGGAGTATCTTTCTTAATGCGAATCAAAAAGATATTGAACAAATTAGTCTACAGGAAAAGAGTTAACTATAGTATTTACGAGATCAGCCACCCATCTGGTATAGTGGTTAGCGACTTGAGTGCTGTGACGTAGAGTCTGGCTCGAATTCTGGAGAAGGCATTAATGTGTAAGTGTATAGTGCCTTCGCGGCAAAGGGATATTGTAAATAGCCGACGAGCCTCAAGTCCTCTCGCGAATTTGGTGGAAGGGGAAGAGAGGTGGGAGAACCCTGATAACCCCCAGGGTGTTCGCCCTCAAAATTGTGATGCAAAAGTGCCAAACGATACTGTCACTTGCATGGTGCTCAAAGCTACGGATAACGACACGAGTACGATATAGCCATTTGCCAGGATGAATTTCGTGGGCCTCAATCTGACTATGTCAGCCAGGTGGCATTAATAACAACAACAACAACAACACGTGATCTAAAACTTTGATCTCTGTTTTGTGCAATCATAGTAAAATTCACAAATTCTGAAACAACTGCATTTAGCTGTAAAAATCTTTCTTTTTCCATAAAGAACGTTCCTATGTTTATTTTTTATTGGTTTGTTACACAGCAAAACATCTTTTCCCCTTCATTCAAGTTTTCTTAATTTTGATTTATTAAACATGTGTAATCAGTTATTTTAATTCTTAATATTATTTTATGATGTTATTTCTCATTTTTCCCCTGTCAGTGAAGTATCTGAATTCTTGAATTAAAATCAGTTAATATTTCATTAGTTTTTACAAATAAAAAGGAAATTTCAAGCTGTATTTAGGAATTTGTTTCATATAATGACATACTTATTCTATTAGAATTTATATGCAGTTGAATAGTGTTTATATTTGAATTATGAATTCTTTGGGTAGAAAGAATTTCGAAATGAAATATTTTGAATTTAATACATATAAAGGTTCTAAATTCTTCGCTCTGTTGCAAATAAAATTGTTAACTTCCTTTATAAAATTGTTATCACCCTTGAAATAACAAGATTGGATTCCAACCCACATATTACATTTATACAGATGAGCTGTAAATTTAAAAAAATAAAAATCTTTAAAAAAATTCTTGATTTTTTTTACAGAAATGCATTATCTATACTTATACTATACATAAACTTGTATTCCATTCTGAGGTAATCCTTTGCTCATTTATTACCATAGTTGTTAGATGTATTTGATTTAAGAAATTAAAGATATTAAAAATTGTATTCATTTTACATGTCTGATCTACTTTTACTCTCAGCTTTGTAATCAGGCATGGTAATTTTCTTACTAATTCTAAACATCAACCTTGTACCATAAAACTAAATAAATGTTAATGTCTTCCAAACTACCCACGACAGCTAAAAGCGTAACAAATCTTCGATTCTTGTAGACAGCAGTAACTATCGGAGGTATCGTTTTCAGAAGTTTTTCTTTTTACCTTTCGTTGAGTTCTGTGTTAAAGCATGTCTTACTAGATTAAGGCGCGTCCGAAGAACCAATGGGAAGGAGAGCTGATAAACCTAATCGAATTATCGTTTGCAACCGAAGGATGTTAACATGTGTAAAGTATTATTAACGACTGCTAAATGACGTAGAGATTAATGAATTTCAAAGAACGGATGTCATTAAACAAGTCAGTAACAGGAGTTTGGACAAAAGAGCGGTGTTAGCTGCGACAAACCAGATGGAAATGGGAATGAATAGGAGTTATTTTTAACTCTACTTTATGCCTAATGTCATCTACTTGATTTAGAATTTCTATTACACGTTGTTGTAGACTGTATATTCCATATAAATATTACACAGACTCCTCTGAATATGTATACACTGTTCATCTATATAAAATAAGTTACTCAAGGCTTGACCATTGAATTGAAAATCATAATAATTTTTCTTTTAGAGAAATTTCTTCCTTCAGTTGCCCCTCACATTAACGAGAACGGAATTGGATAAATATTATTTTTTAAGAATTATAGAAGTATTTTTTAATCGAATTATTTTACAGAAATACACAGATCTTCAAAATCTAAGCCAAAGATAGAATAAATTATATATATAAATATATATATATATACATAATCAAACTTTCTCTACAAGAGAGAGATGAATTAACGTGATTAATACTTAAAAGAATTGCAATTGCAAGATAACCAGACAACAGAATTTAAAAGGAGATATGAAAAATTGAAATAACAGAGTTAAATATAAAAATATAAAATAATGGATGCTACAGTATTATCAACATTGCTGACTTAGGACAGCTTATATACAAAAAAAATTTCTCTATACAAAAGAGGGTTGAACATGTTTTTTGGCCAACCAACCTTCCCCCTTTCTGTTAATAATACAGAGCAAAAACCTATTGGAAATAATGAATAAGAAATCTAAATCCATTATGAGAAAAAGGTAACTTACCTAAAAATTGCATACAGAAATGCAGAGCCCGCGCTAAATCTGAGTACAATAAACAAGTTATTGCCAGATTTTGGACCCAAATACAAACTCAGAAAAAACAATGGCTGAAAAATACCACTTAGCAAAAGTTTGAAAAGAATAGAATAAACTAAGAATTGTAAAAATACTACCATTATCTTAGAGACTCTAAGATAATATGATTTAAAAGTTATAATAAATTTTAAAAAAGTGATTTTATCTAAAACTAGAAATCGGGGTTTTTTAATATATATATATATATAATTTTTTTGAGAATTTGCAATTATACAATTACAAAATTATAATCTTTACAATAACATTTATATAACCTGATCATGAGAACTGAAAGTTATACCAATATATATATATATATATTAAGAAAAAATGGTTTGTTTTAAAGTAAGTTATTTACTAAAAAATACATGCAATCTTCCCATTAAATTTACTTTAAATTTAATTAAACAAAAAAAATTATATTTTATCCAGCTATATATTTTAAGTAGTCAACATAAATAAACATATGTTTCATACGAAAACATGTGGCAGTAACTTAGTTTGAGATATGTAAATAATGTCTTCTGATGGTTATCAAAAATTATTTTGCCACATTTTGAAATGAGAATTTTGGGAAAATTTCCAATACCAACAATGTTCTCAAAAGATATATATCGCTTTTAATGCGTACTGATTCCGTAAGATGATTAATGGCAATAATCAAGAACAACAAGCCATATTAATCTATTAAAATAACTTATTCACAACAATTTTATGAACCTAATTAAAAGAATTTCATAGAAAATCATACTTTATTCGAAAAAAGGATATCTGATAAGTTTGGTTTTCATTTTCAATAATGTTGTAATATCTTCTTATCGATGGGTAAAAATTGGATTATGATAAAAAGTTTTCGTTTCATACTTAGCAAAGGGGAATCAATATTATTTTTTTGCCTTATTCTAGCAACAGATGCCACAGGATATTTAAGGAAAATTTTTCCCCATGATTATTCTCTGCTGACCGCAGCATTACCATATAAATTGCAATCTGTCACAAAATGTCCCCACCGGAGCCGTGCTGGAATAAATAGAAGTTCGACGCTTTTGCGACAGCTGTTGCTACGATTTGCGAAAGATCATTTTAGCTTATTTTGCTGATATTCCAATGAAAATCATATTTATATATACAGTGGATCTGTTCACATTTGGAGACATCTTTTATTTGATTTTTATACTGAACCAATTTCTTGCACCCTCAGCAGGCCATCTGCAGAGTTGTTCAGAATTGCAATCTCAGTCCTCGTGGGATTTTCCGGTGTATTTATTCGTACATCTATTTTGTATCATAAGAGGAAAACGGAATTTAGAAGTTTACAACAGTTAAGGATATGATGTTGAAACATGTAATTTCGAAAGAATATACTTTTTGAATTATGAAGCTGAAACTCTCTTCTGATGATTAGTTGTTGCTTTAAATTAAAAGCACATAATTCTTAGGGATATTAAAACTTAAATGGAATGAAATTCAATTTTTATAATTAGTGCCAGTACAATAAAAACTAATCTTTTTTTATACGCTAATCGTTATTTATTTTTTAATGTTAACTATAGTCTATAGCCTTTCAAAGCACCATTCCTACTTTGCAGTTGTGTTAAACACCTTTTTAAAAAATAAATGTATACCACGAAAGAATATTTTTAAATATTGATTTTTGTTTTAGTATAACATATAATACAATTTAATTTCTTGAGTAAACTTGATCATGATAAAAATGATTCAGAGTGTCACTTAGAATTGATGTTTTTAATTCGAAATGAAGAAAGATAAATGTACTACTTATTGTAAAAAGAACCAGAATATAGTAATCATATATTCTAGTTCATGCATTGTTCTGAGTTCATTCTAAGAATTAATAAAAATGAGGAAAGTTCACATTTACTAAGCAAACATTATCAAAAAGCAAATAATGAGTATAATATATTTTCTTGAATAATTCTCATAAATGTGTAGGAATGCAGATGGGGATGTATTTCATGATTATACAGTAGTGTTTCATTAAATCATAATTCCCGTTTCAAACCAAATACATTTTATCAACAAAAAAATATCAGTGCTATATCCGAAACTTAAATTTCAAAATAATTTATTGAGTACAATTTAAATCAAAGTAACTTTCTGATCAAAGTCAGTATCATTTTCTAGTATATATTTAAACTACATCTAAATAGAAACGTTATATGATAATATACCATAATTTTCAACAGAAAAAAATTAGAAACATTAGAAAAAAAATCCCTAGGATTTTCACATTTCACACATCAAATAAATTAAAAAATTTGGGAGAACTAGAGATTTTAAGCGTTAAGTCTAAGTGCGTGAATACGTGTCAATAAAATAAGACACAATACTTAAAAAAAATGAATGTTAAAAATGTTGACTATGAAAAACCGATGAATTTGCTGAGATTATAGATGTAAAAGAAACAAAGAAAAAAAAACATTTTATGCTTTACAATCTATCATTGCTTACGAATGAATGTATTTTTAACCCGTTTACTTTAATAGTTGTAATATTTTAAACTTAGAGAAAAGAAGTAACGGAAAGTATTCGAAACATTTCCTTTTTTGAAGATTTCTCATGCAGTGATCTAAACTTTGAAATAAGTTTAGATCACTGCACGAGAAATCTTATACACATGTATATTCTTCTTTTTTATACCTTTCGTAATTTAAGTAATTGAAAAAAAAAGTTAAGTAATCTTCACTTAATCCAATTATGTAATAAAATTATGAATAAATTAATGAAATAGCTGAATATAAAAAATTAAGCAAATTGCAAGTTTTCGACCGTACCAATAAATATTCTTGAGAGTTAAAGTAAACTTTTTGAACAAAAAAAAATAAAGGAAACTTCTCATTTATGATAAGTTTTACAAAACTTAAGTAATCAGAACATTAATTAAATAGACTTGACAGAAATTAAGACGAAGATTAGATACAGGCCAAGGAAAAACATTTTTGTTTGAAAAAGTTCTTACTTCAGATTAGGATATCTTAATGAATTAAGGACTTGAGTTTTCTGTTTTGTTTTAAGTTAATGGCTCTTGAATACCTTAGATGAGAATTCTTGAAGCCTAACAGCTAATGGTTGTTTCTTTCCTTTTTGTTTATTACCGAATTGATAATTACTCTTTCCGAACCAAGATAGCAAATGATGATCCATGATTCTTTCTAATTAAATCACGTAAAGGTAAATATTCTTGTATTCTTTTTTGATTATCTTTAATCTGACTTAGAGATTTAGTAAATTTAAAAAAAATGTGCTGGAGATAACGCCTAACCAATTTAAAATTCACTGTTAGATAGCAAATGCTTTTTAAAGATAGGATTAAGTATCTTATATACAGTTTAGTATTAATGGTGGAAACTATCACTTGATTGAGTGACTAATTCTTAAATAGCTTTTAACTCAGAGACCATAGAAGATTATTCTAAAGAGCAGAATTATGTTTGATTAAATGACTATTGTTAAAAAATAAAAATAAAAATATTCAGTTGAAAACGGCATGAAAATTTCAGTATTTAAAGTACAATAATACACTATCCCGATTTACGCGAGCCCATTGTGAGAATGTGATAATGTGAGGGGAGATGTTTCGATCTTGCCCGGGAAATATAAATTTAGAAGTAGATAGTGATGGTGATGATGAATTGCTGGATTCCCACAGTCAGTAGCAGACGATTGACGAGCTCGTAGAAATACATGAGCGAGCAAGACATTGAAGATCTTGAGTCTGTAGACCCAGTTCAACGAGAAGATCGAATGACGGTTTGGAATGTGTCAAAATTCCTCTGTGTAATTGAAAAAAAAAGTGACAATTTTTTAAAAATATAGACTCTAATGATGAGAGCATCTTTTCAACAAAACAAGAAATAAAGAAATAAATTTAGCAAGCTACGAGGAAATTTTGCGGGTGAAAAAAATATTTGAGCCGGCGGCCTTCTTTGTTAGATTTCTTGAAACCTTTCAGATCAAAATAGCTTTGATTTGCTACTTTGTATTTGTGTTATCTTAGATTTTTTTTAAGTGTCTTTTTCAAAGTTATTATTTTTTTTCACCTCCGGCCCAGTAAAAAATAATTTATATGTGTATTTATATGCCAAATTATACCTCGAATTGCGCTGTTTACACTCAGTTTCACTTATCGCGTAAGTTCGGGGAATTACTCCTCGTATATCTTTAGTGAATGATTTTGAACAAATGTTGGAGAGTGAAGCAATAATAATAATTGTTAAATTTGCAGCATTTTTATAGAAAACAACAGAATTTAAATTAAAATCGAAAGTATTTCATCTTGTAAAAAATGATTAATTCTAGCTATAAATGTTTAAAATTGATATTACTTTTATTTTTCTTTGATTACTATAAAATAGTTCATATTAAAAAAAAAAGGATTACGCATGGATGGATTAATCATTAAACATAAAAAAACGTACATGGGGTATAAAAAGAAAGAACAACGCAAAACCTTCCTATAGAATTGATTTCAAATACCTGATATTTCATCCTAGAGAACAGCTTTCCATAAGCAGGTTTTTAAGAGTAAAAAAAATCCTCTTTCAAAATTCTTTCGGATTTTAAGAAATAAATTCATAATTATAAATAATTGTGTTGAATAAATACGACAGTACAAATGAGAGAATTTAAATACACAAGATATGTTGTTGGAAGTTTTTCATTTTAACATACATGTTTTATCAGATTTGTCTGCAGAAATTTTTTAAAAAAGTATGGAATTTGGAAAAGTTTGTTTGCGAAGTGTAAATTTAAAAATAGTATACTATCTTAATGCTTAACATGTATTAATATTAATACTTTTGATGATAAGGGATTAAATAAATAGATATTTCCCTTCAAGAATAAAGCAATATAATAATTGGTTCCATTTTTTGAAACATAAACCATTTATTTGCTCGCCCTAGAGAGAGAGAGAGAGAGAGAGTTCCTTGTTTTGTATAACACACATAGATTAGGAAAATATCGTTCGTGTTGTTCAGGGTTTATCCTTATTCTTATGGTTACTTAAAAGACTGACAATAAAAATAAATTATTTTGGTATCACCATATAAAGATTTCGGACAACGTCGATCATTTATCATGGATGGAAATGTAACAAAATATAGCTTGTGACTAGTGGATAAATAAATGCTGGTTTCATGGAATTTGGTTCTTGTTTTAGTAAGTTAGATTGAAATATTTTCTAAAGTAAAGATTGCGAAACAAATGATTCAAAATTAAATTAAATGCGATACAACAAAAATGGAAATAAAATTATTAAAAAAAGCTTGGAAAGTTTAATCGCTATACTTGAAATATACTATTGCTAATTTACAAAAAATGAGTATTTGGTTACGATTTAAGATGAGACTTTGATTTCTTTCAATTGATTTCTTTCTTCATAAATTGCCCATAGGGTGACTAATTTAAACTATGAATGTATAAAGTTGTCAAAAATAACAATAATGCAGGATATTACATAGGATTAAAATGTTTAATTACATTCTCAAGAATTTAAAAGAGAAATAATATGTTTAAAAAGCCTAGGAATAATATATCCGGAAAGCTAAATTTTAGCACATCTGAAATTTTAACAAAGTCTTAATTTCCTTAAAAAATTAATTTTTCACAATTCAGTTTTTGACACTGGTATTTTAACAATAAATTTTCCTTTGGGGAGAAGTATGATTGAAGTATTAAAAACAACACGTTTGTACTTACATACTTTTTGAAATTTTGTAGCTAATAAAAGGGATGAGAAGTTTTCAATTTTATCACTTCAATTAAAATATTTCTTAAGAAAACCCTTTATATCAAGTTATTTTTGTATTCCCTAATGAAAAAAGCAACAAAAATATAGTTTTAATTGATAAAAGGATTTAAAAAATTGTTTTTACAAAGTAAATATTTTTAATATCCTTTTTGCACAAAGAGTTTTAAATCATATTTTTAAGAAACTAACTTTTATTAAACTAAAAGTTTTCTTGATATATTTGAAACATAATTTATATTAAAGCCTCATAACAAATTTCAAAGAATTTATTCTGTAAGGTTTTTAATATTTTTATTGAAATATTTTTTTAAGAAATTATAAATTTAAATTACCTTATGGTAAGTAGAAAAATGTAAATATTTTTAAAAGTCTTTTGATGTTGAAAATTGCCTTAAAAACACATTCCTTCTTTTTACTAAGAATTTCTAACTTATTTTGTTTCTTGTAAAAATATTGTAAGTCATGTATTCATCATGAAGCATAAAACTCTCAGATTAATATAAAAACAATACATGTTAAAATATAATTTTAAAAAATTTAGATTTTATAAAAGAATAAAACTTTACAATCAACTCCATATAACATTGAATGGAGGAAAATATAGCATTATTTTGATACAGATTAAAATAACTTAGATGATACACTCTTTTAATGAAGTTTATTGTTTTAAAAAATGCTCGTTTTAAAATTCTGCAATGCAGTTCCAATATTTTTATTCCCTAGTTGTCATCAATTATAAAATTTAAAATTACTTAAGATTATTGCAAAAAATTTTAAAATAAATCGGACATGTTCTTTTAATTTGATATAACAAATTTCTGATCAAATTTAATAAGAAGTTATATTTTATTCTATAACCAATTCAATAGAGCTGAAAATATTCCTTAATTTAAATTTTTAAATTTGTTTATAAAAGAAAACTCTATATCTAATTAAGAAGCAAGTCTATATCTAAATCTATATCTGTGTATGTATTTATGTATGCACACATCTCTCTCTCTCTCTAAACATATACTATAATACAATAAATAGAAATATAATGAAATCTCCTATAAAAGAGAGAATTAAATGTAATGAAATTGATAACCATAAGCCACAGACTATAAAATACACATACATTAAAAAGTTAAATTGACCGAAAGGGAAAATTCCTATTATTTGTAAAGCTGTCATCGACTTGGGGTGGTGAAGTAGGGTTAAGTTTGCTTTATGGGATCTCGAAATTCCCTTTTAGCAGAATGTAAAGTGAAAGAAAACCTTTTTAGAATAAGACAAATTTTGAAAAATGACTTCAGCCTAACTCACGCACGTGTAAGTTAACATTCAATAATTCAACTAAACAATCAATCTAAAAGAAATGACTATTGTAAAATCGTACAAAGCAACAGAATAATATACTGAAAACTAACATGATTCTATAACTTACTAGACGAACAAATTAAAGGAAACACTGTACGAACCCCTCCGTATAATACTAAACATCCTATGAGGGGCAGTTATGGAGTTAATTTGTAACGCGTGTATATTATACAGAATGAGTACTTAAGTCCCTTGTCACCCTTTAAACTTCGAAGTGGCTGCTGCTTTATTCATAAGTCAGTAGTGGTCAACTTTTAATAACCTTAGTAATAGAATAGTACTCTTAGTGTTAGGAACAATTATTTAAAAAAAAGTATTTAAGTAAAAAATTATTATTTCCAATATTTTTTTGCACTTTATAAAACTCCCAAAAATGTAAAAACTATATTTATAAGTAATTAAATGTATGCATGTAGTATATCCCATGGAACTTTTTTTCTTTGTAAAAGGTTAGATCATATCCCTTTGCAGAAGACGGCAATGTTAGTCAAAATAGCATTCCACATCAACGCTATCTAGCATGTTTATTAAAACACCGACATCGATCATTTTTGGCAGAGGCCCCCTAACACTCGACAACGAAGCAGCGTATTCGTGCATCCGCGCCCGTTCGCCAAAACTAGGCGGTAAGTTATAATGCATAATGAGTTTTATTTAATCTCTAACGTCCTCCCAGAGGGAATTATCTAACTTTCGTATATTTTGAAATGTCTGCATGTTCTAATTTCTATTTTGTAAATATTCCCATGTAAATACCCTTCTATAACTCATAATAAATTATTTAGCTTCTTTAAATTATGTTGTCTATTTTTTTCAAAGTTACCCATAGATCGTAAAAACCCCGCCAACAAATAACCCCTCTATCCGAAGAATCTAACTTTTTTGGAAGATTTCGGTTAGATTCCCACATACATTGCGAATTTCAGAATAATAAATAAAAAAACCGTAAAAAGATTAAGAAAATTTAATTTTTTACCATATCATAAAATTATTACTTACAAAATAAATATATTTTTCGGTTATACTATATTCCAGATATATGTAATCAAACATTTTGAAAACTATTCGCATACTATCAAGCATACATTTAATACTTATATAACTATCAACCAGTAGCGTAACATTCGGGCTCCCCTGTAAAGTCAGGTTTGGGGATCCCAATTTGGATTTTGCATAGGGTAGGTATTTGGCGGCAGTCCGGCTTTGGCCTCCCGCGATGCGAGGATTGCGGGGGTGTACAATACGCCACTGCTATCAACACATTAATCATTTTTAATTATAAATTTAAAACACATTATCCTATATTTAAAATTTGTATGAATTGAACAAATACATTATCTCTTTAAACGTTTGTTTCTGTTGGGTTGTTTGTTTCTGTGTTTCAAATCCTTTCTCGAAAGATAATCAGCAAACAACAAAAGTATGTCTTGTTTAATGAATATTTTTCCTTTTTAATTTTTACCCAAAGCTGTGTGATATGTAGTTCCAGAATAAGGCATATGAGAACAACCGACAGGAGGAGAAGTTTATTAGCTGATTAACTTAAGCTGCTTATCGTTTACAACCAAGAGTCATTAACAACATTATACTATTAGAATAAATACCAAATGAGAAACGATTAATGAATAGAAACAGGCGCTTTTAAACAAATTAGTAGGAATATTTTCATGAAAAGCATCATGTTTGCTGCGATGAATAAAAACCTGAAATGAATAATAATCCTTTTGCAAACTTATTTGACAAATGAAAGTAATTTATGGCATAATTTTAATATGATTTTGAAGCTTCATAATTTAAAGTGTAATTTTAGTGTATTTTTATTGATTTTTCTGTAACAGATTTAAAGCACAAAAAATGTGCATGTTATACGTAGCTAATTTATATTATATTTATTTATTTTTATCAAACCTTTAACACGTAAATTCAAAAATACATTTCTGTTTGAACATATATCAATTGATATTTTTCTCATTTGTATTCAGATATTTTAAT
Source organism: Trichonephila clavata (assembly GCA_019973975.1). Lineage (NCBI taxonomy): Eukaryota > Metazoa > Arthropoda > Arachnida > Araneae > Nephilidae > Trichonephila > Trichonephila clavata. The sequence goes on from BMAO01004917.1 coordinate 59,569, forward strand.
TTTACCTTTAATTAAGAATGTATATTCTATTTTTAAGTAAAAGGTGTAATTTAAAGAGAGCTTTCCCGAACCAGTTGGAAATCGTAATTTTTTTGCGTTATATACTCAATATAATTTCCACAAAAAATTATTAAGATTTACAAAAATAAAAAAAGCTAAGACAGAGTAAACAGAGACATTTAAAAGTTTGCAGTTTTTTTCGAAATTTGATTAGCTCTCTTATACAGGAATAATTTAAATACATCATAAACATTGATACACTTTTAGAATTTAGTATTGAGCATTAAACCCAACAAAAATCTTATCCTCATTTAGTATCACAACGATGAAACAAAGCAATAAATGATAAAATAATACACAGGAATAGATATTTTGTGTTCGTAAATTACGGCATTTGACGTGCAAAGAATAACAGAAAAGCTTTCTTAATTTCAATGCTTTTCCAAGCTTAAAGATGAAAATATTCCATTCAATATATTTAAATAAGAAACTAGAAAACGTGAACACAAAAAGATTAGTAATTTGATTTTAAATATATGTATACGCTTAGCAACATACATAAATGATGTGGATTTGAAATTGGCAATCATCGAAATAATACTAAAAACAATTAATATTTTTTGTTATACTAGTTATAAAGCAAAAACATTTGGATGTACGTAAATATGTTTTTTTTTCTTTAAAATGATTTCTTTTACCATATAATGTACGTCAGTTTTAGCTATTTGCTCAATTTTAATTCGACGTGTATTTAAGAATCATACAATCTACACTGCTGGCCACCGTGAATGCAACACCAAGAAAGACAAGAGATAGCAAAACAAAATTTGTTTTGTAGATAACATGTTGACCAAGTATCAAATGATTAAATTTATAGACTTCTGTGAAGTGTGGTTCCTACCAGAATCAGTAGCCAGAGTAGCCACCATTGTTGGAGATCACCGCTGCCACACGCCTCGGCATTGATTCAGAGACTTTGGATGTGTTCTTGGGGTACAGAAGACCAAGTAGCTTCCACACGTTGCTAAAGTTGATCTGGTGTGGCAGCTGGGGGTGTAATATGGGTCAATCGTTAAGCAACCATGGACCACATGATTTCTTTCGGCGAAAGATCCGTAGAGCGAGCCGGTCAGAGAAACAATTCAATCTGGTGATTGACGAAGAACCTTTGGACAATGCGTGCCACGTGTGGTCGCGCATTATCTTGTTGAGATATGGCTGTGGCCAAACCCTGAAGGAAAGGAAGGACAACTGGCTTCAACACCTCGGACATGTAGCCCTGGTTGTTTAAAGTACTGGTAATGCGAACTAGAGGAGTGCGAGAGGGATATTCAATACCACCCCATACCATAATACCCGGAGCAGGACCAGTGTGGCGGTGCGTAACGCAGCTGTTCAGAATCATCTCTCCACGGTGTCTCCAGACTCGAATCCGACCATCGTGGTGTTGCAGACAGATGCGTGACTCGTAAGTAAGGACAATTTCATTCCATTCTGCCTCCCACATCCTTCTTTCATCGCACCATTGGCAGCGGAGACGTCTGTGGTTCTGCGTCAAGGGTAGACCAAGCAATGGACGACTTGATTACAGTACGGCGTCGAATGGTACGTGCAGACACTGAATGATGCGTGACAGATTCAATGTGTTGTGCTATGGTCCGTGATGTGACTGAGCGATCCGTCACTGCCATGCGCACAATTTGCCTGTCCTCACGTGAAGTGGTGCTCTGAGGTGGATGCGATCGACCACGTCAGTCCGTCGTACCCTCCAGCATTCAACGGTCACTTATCCGCATTACAGTTCTTTGGTTTCGTTCAATACGCGACTACCGAGTTCCCTGAAAGATAATCCACAATCTCAGTAGGCCACTATCCTTCCTCTGTCGAACTCGGATACTTGATCAAAAGCTGATCGCTGTTTTCTACGAGACATAACTGATCATTTTTTGAAAAAACCACAAGAAAAACACAATTGCCGAACTTGAAATCATCGAAATCTCCAAGCCTTAAATAGCACTTTGAGGTGGCACCACAGGCGTGCGTGATGTGTGGCTGCGCTGAAATTCTAATAATTTACATATCTCACATCCGCTAATGCATGTTGTAAATTTCATGTTATTTGCGTGCTTCCTTCAGGGTGTTGCATTTACGGTGGCCGCAGTGAGCTTACAAAACTATTCTTATCATTCATATCTTTACATTACTTTTCTTACATCTCGTTCTTTAAAGCTTTATCATTTGAAGTTTGTATTAAAAATACTAGAAATGTTTAAATGGGGGTTCAAAAAGTTCGTAAATGGTTCTATACGTAATTTTTAACGCACTTATAAATTACGTATCAAACCACTTACGAACTGGTGCATTTCTCTTGAAGAATGTATAATATATATGAGCAAATTATCGTTTGTGAATTTTTAACCCTGATCACAAAATACTTTCTATAGTAATTGAAACTTTAAAAATTAGCTTAATTTTTTCACAAAATCTACCCGTTTTTTCTTAAATTAAAAAAAATATGTCTATTTATGAAATTATAAGACCACCCGAGAAAATACATTTTAAATAACAAAGTAAGTTTTTTTATTACTTAAAATTACTATTAATTTACTTTGTTTTACTCTTACTAATTTTATTTTTAAAATGCTATTTTATAATTTTGTAAAAGAGACACTAGAAATTTTATCTTAGAGAAAACTATAAAAAAACATAAGAAAAAAGTAGCCTTAATTGTTTTTTTAATTTTAACTATCCCCAAAATCAACTATCCCGAAAACTAGAATTATATATTTGTATGATACTTTTGTGTTCGTGTTTTTTCCCTACAACGATAAAAAAACTTCAAACTAATTTATGTTAGAACAAAAATGAAAGAAATATCTAAAATGCTAAGACTTTTTTCTAATATGTGTACTATACCTTTTGATATTTTATTATCATTATTATTGCCATTAACATGTTCACGAAAATTTGGTATCCTTTCTTAAATTAAAGCGATATATATATATATTGAAAAAATTTTAATGCATGCATTCTGTTGACATAATTATGCTTACAAGTGTACATGGATAAAACATTTCAAGAATTCATAAAATGTTAAAAGTATTCACGCCATTTGTTTTTCTGATGATAACGAAGACTGCCTTTTGAATAAATTCACATGTTACGGAGCAATTTTTATTTGTCAGATCTGAAGATAATATTGTAGAAAATTATATTGTATGAGGAAATATTTATTTTATTAGTAGTCTTTCCAGACGCCTTACCGATACGGAAGTAAATGTTTATAAAACATTTGATAAATCTTATTCATATATAGTGCTTATTACTCAAAAATGCCTAAGATGAAATGTCGGTTCACACGAAAAGATTACCCTTCTAATAATAAACAAAATACGCAAAAAACACCAATTTCGACTGCATTATTGGACTGTACTACTGTATCATCGGAGGAATCCGTTGCACTGGATGATGATAATGTGTGTATAGCCCCAATTATCGCAGATAAAGACATTTTACAGTTTGTTCAAAAATCAAAAAATATCATTGATGCAGATTCCGAAGACGAAAATGAAATGCTTAATGCTATTCTTCTTCCTATGTTATCTGTAATGAAGAACATCATAAAAAGTATGCACAGTTACTTAGACGCACATTCCAGTGGCGAAATAAATGACAAAATGAACGGCATTGAACAATTTCTAGACAATTTGATGCTAAAAAGACAATGCAAATAAACATATTAGATGATTTTCCAAAAACTCAATAAATGTATTAATTTTCAAAGAACTTGAAAATTTTGCATTAAACTTTATTAAATTGTTGTAAATGGTTTTATTTCATTTATTGTTATTAAATTTATGCATATATACGTATAAAATGTTAAAAAACGTTCTTTTGTTAAACAGATGTTTTTTTTTTATATTTATTATTTTTTTAAATATCGTTTAACACGATTGACTTGATTTTGATATGAGGTAGCAATGACAAATTTTCTTTTTTAAATAACTGAAAATTCATTCAACCCATGCGCATGTTTATATTTTTTCTTATTTTATTGTATGTATTTTACCTTTTCCATTTGATGTAATAACAACACATTAATTTTGATTTCTACATGAATCATAGTTAAAAAGTTATTGTTCCAGTCTTCCAAAGTAAAAGCTAAGTTCTAAATTATTGATGTAAAGAAAAAGTACCTGCAATCACAACTTACAGTAGTGTAACAAAAATAAGTAACTAAAAAATCACAGAAAATAAAATTCTAAAATTTATTGAAAATTGAGCAGTCTCTGAAATATTTTCACATTACGATTTTGATTTGAAAAATAACCTCCTAAAGTAAAAATCCTAAAAACCAACAAAAAGTAAAGGAAATGAATATTCTTCTTCAAGCATCGTGGTACATTGAATTTATCTCTATGATAGATATTACACCAGCTTTGATTCCAGAAATGAGTTTTGAATCTTCAAAAAATTGTCTTCCTTTTACGTAATATATTATAGTGAAATAGTCTTCCTTTTCTATTTATTTCGGTGGTCTCATTTTATTCAACTTGCTATACTACTTTAAATTGCTTCTTGAGTTCAAATAACCTTTTTGGGCTCGTTTTCAATACAATGTTAACTGTGTCGAGAGAGATTGTTATTTCAGGACTTAAGCTTGAGTTATTCGCCATATTCTATTTTTACCGTAGACTTACTTTCATCCATCTTGATACATGCATTTTATTTCGAATGAAATATACATCGAATGCCTCACTTTTAAATTGAGAATTAGATATTTATTTTCTTCGGATTATGGGATATCGATTGAAGACGTGCTATTTCTACCGATAGCACGATAGTCTTTAGAATATATCGCTAGGAAATTGGTGAATTTCAAAATTTAGTTCAAATGAATCTTTATCAAATCTTCGTGCACTAATTTTTCCATTTATACTTAAAAAAATATAAGAATAAAGTGGTTTCTTATCTAGCACCTATTGTATTTAACCAACTTTATTGTGTAGATTAATAGAAAAATGACGCGTTTTGAAAAGTAGGAAATTTCGGTAACAGTCAGTAAAAAACGTTATCATATAACACATCACTCAATAAGTCCCGGGCCTAACATATAGATGGCGCTACCTTCTGACTTTTCTAAGCCTAACTTAGAAGTACTAACTTTCAAATGAAACGTGTCGAAATTTCGAGAGAATACCGTGTTCAGTTATAAAGTTACAGGGGTTTTTTGTGGCAACAGTGGCAGCTGATTGGAAACCATGGATGAAAAAGAATTTCGTGCGCTAATCAAACATTGTTTTCTGATGGGGAATACCACTGTTCGAGCAAAACAATGACTTGATAAATGTTATCCGGACTCTGTTCCATCGCAAACAACTGTTAAGAGATGGTATTCTGACTTAAAACGTGGTCGTACAGACACAAACAACGTTGAACGTTCAGGTCGCCCAAATTCTGCAGTTGTTCTTGAAGTCCTCAAAAAAGTGCATGAAATCATTTTAGCAGATCTTAAATTGAAGTTGCGTGAGATAGTAGAGAATTTAAAGGTATCAGAAGGCAGTGTATTTGCTATTTTGCAGGATCATTTGTCAATGAGAAATCTGTGTTCAAAGTGGGTGCCACGTTTTCTCACTTGTTGATCAAAAACAACAACGCATCGACGATTCAGAGCGTTGTTTGGAGTTGTTTAAGCAAAATAAACAGGGATTTTTATTAGATATGTGACAATGGATGAAACATGAATATATTACTACACGCTTAAATCAAAAAGTTCGTCATATGAGTGGACAGCAGCCAGGGAAAGAGTTCCAAAGCGGCCAAAAACTCAAACGTCAGCTACCATGGTTATGGCGTCCGTATTTTGGGATGTGCATGGAATTTTGTTTATTGACTACCTTGAGAAAGGCAAAACAATTAACAGTGAATGTCACATGGCGTTATTGGACCAACTGAATGAAAAAAATAAAGAAAAACGTCCTCAAATGCAAAAGAAAAAGTGCTGTTTCACCAAGACAATGCTGACAAGTCCATGAAAACGATAGTCAAATTGAACGAATTGCGCATCGATTTAATTTCCCACCCACTGTACAGTCCAGATATGGCCTCAGTGACTACTGGCTGTTTGCAGATCTTAAAAGAACGCTACAGGGAAAGAAGTTTGGTACAAATGAAGAAGTGATTACCGAAGTAGAAGCCTACTTTGAGAGCAAAGACAAATCATTCTACGAAAATGGTATTAAAAAATTAGAAGAGCGCTGGGCTGCATGTATCACTCTTGAAGGGGAGTATCTTGATAAATAAAGCTGAATTTTTCAGAAAAGTTGTTGTTTTATTAGTTAGGCCCGGGACTTATTGAGTGATGTGTTATAGCAGATATAACCATTTGAATGCCGCCCAACCCATTGTGGTATTTATGACACTCGGCTTGTAATCGAGTGGGCTCGGTTTTGAATCCCGAATAAGGCATCTATGTATCTTAGGGTAAAGAAGTCGGACTTTCGCCTGAAATGGATTCTCGAATAGAAAACAGCGCATCCCGTCTTTTCTATGTTGGGATCATTGTTTGTACTAAAAGTCTATATTCATCTGTGATTGTATTGCACGTTTATGTTTATCTGCCTTTCATATGTATCCCAGTATGAAACCTACAACAACAACCATTAGAATAATTGCCATTGAAGTACTTTTATTAGACAGTGCAGCAGAACTTTCTTTAAAAAATATTTTGGAATAAACATTTATAAGAAAATAGCAGAGTAGATATTTTAAAAGAAACTTAGGATAATTTTTATTAGTTTCATTTTCAATATTTTTAAAAATAAATTCGAATTAAAATTATCTTTTCATTTTGATACCCAATTCGCAATGTGCAAATATTTTTTTTGTTCGGATGAATATTTGTTGGACAATTCAAGAAATGTGATATCTATTAGATTTCTGCTATTTCTGATGCTACCTAATCTAGCGTCTCAGAAAGACGCTTCACGAAGTTCATGGTGAAAAGGAGCTAGTTTTACATATGCCTTTAGTCTTAGCTTTGAGTACCATACAGGTAACAGTACGATTTGACACGACTCCATCCCGATTTTGAGCGAAAACACACTGAGGGTGGTCAGGAGCCTGTCACTTCCCTTTTCCTTTCACCAACCTCTCAAAGGGGCTTGTGGCTCGATAAATATTTAGAGTGCCTCCACGCCACACAGGCAATGTACGTTTAGTAACATTCATGCTTATTCCGGGATTTGAAGCCAAGCCCTATGGCAAAACAGTTAGCATCACTAACCCCTATACCTAATGGACAACTCTTTGAATTCTACATTCTTAAAATAGGCATTTTATTGGGAAGGGATTTATGCTAAGGCTCTATTGTAATAACAATTATATTCTACTCGATCAGGTAACTAAGGTAGATGTTTGGGAATTATCTTCCTTAACTTTCCTCAACTCATCTACCAGATTATTTCTTACTTGAATGAAACACGTTCAAAATGACTCGAAGAAGAGTTGATAAACTTAATCGAATTACCATTTGCAGCCAAGTTTCGCTAACGTCTTTACTGTGTTATTAATGACCATCAAATGAGGAACGGATAGAGAAGGAATTCCAGGAAACGGATAGTGTTGAAGTAGTTTATTATCATCAGTGGTAGGAAAAGAGAGAGAGCACCATTTTCACTGTGATGAACTACAAGAAAAGGAGAATGAATTGACATTATTCCCCAATCTTATTTAATGCAAGTATTGTAGTCTTCTCATTAATCTTTGGTATCTTTCTTAAATTCAAAATAATATATTTTATTCAAACGTTACAATTTGTTGATACACATCTTGTATTTCGAAATGATAGTAGTGTATTGAATTGGCTATAATAATATTAAAAGTGATAAGATAAAATAGTTATAACTCTTAAGAAATGAATGATTTTTTACAGAAAACATGAAAAATACATGTTTATATTGTCTATACATCTGCTACACTAAACTTAATGATCCTTTCGAAATTACCTAATTATCTCATAATGATAAAATTATATTAATTGATAAAACTACTTAATATTACTCTTATACCTAAATTATTGTGAATTCATATGTTTCAAGCATTTTTGTATATCTTTTTAATAATGAAGAATCTAAAATTACGTCCAAGTGCAATATTCATATCTGAAATCCGAAGGAAAGAGTTAAGCTAATGAGTTATTTATCATTAGCTTAACATCCTTAAATAAAATCTATGTTTAAAATTTGAATCATAAGTTGAAAAATTTTATTCCAATTGAAACTTTTAAGTAATTGATTTCATTTTCTTATTTGATCTGAACAAGAGATTAGAACCATCTCTTTTCAATGGACTTATGAATAATAATTCGTAAATTTAGTCTATCTTAAAAAGAAAAAAAACACTTAATCGCTTAGCTTACAATTTGTTGATCATTATATAAATCTGGTTTCTTTAAGGGGGTCACTTCACGCAGCCTTTTCCCTATCTCCGTAATGTTAAAAATGACCAAATTTAAGGAACATTTTTGAAAAATTGACAAGTTGTACAGTCATGAATTTTTTTGTGTAGATTTATTGTATTGTTTTTATTATTTTAATGAGAGCATTTTTCAAAATTTTGATTAGTTTTTTTTAAAAAAATTCATATGTGGAGTAACACGTCAAAATTATTAAAACGATGAAAATTCTTGCACATTTTAATCCATAAAATTTTTTTGAATAATTTTTTTGACAAAATCTCTCATTAAAATATTTATTTGTATAATGTTAACATATGTGCAAAGTTTCAAAGCTATAAATTAAGTAGATTTTTCAAAAATGTTCCTTTTGTGTTGAAATTTACACTTTTGAGAAATAGTGATTTAAAGTAAAAATTTACTGTTAACTAATACGTACCAGAACCACAACTTGGATTTCTGGTATCATATGCAAGATCATCTTCTTATCTACATTTTAATTGTTTGTTTTTAGTTCTAGCTTCTTTGGTTCATTGTAAAACTGTCTATTTTGCTTTCTTAATATGCGCATGATCTACTTCTTCCAACGCTCGACATTTGTAAAATCCAGGGTTTGAATGTTTAATACATCTAAAACTTTTAATTTGGTAATGAAACCTTGATTATATAAAAATGTAGCTTCAAATACTATAGTTTTTAAAGTTCCTAATTGTATAAATACAGTTTTTGGAACTATAAATCAAATACAATTTAAGGTTTCATTGAAATTTTAAGTTTTACCGGGAAAGCACCTAAATAAAAGTTCAAGACTAGAGAAATCTCTAAATACTTTTTTAATGCAATTGCTAATTGCAATAGGTGAATTGTGTTAAGCTTATATGTGTCACCTTTCAGTATGAACCTATTATATTCACACCACGAATCACCTCCCATGGGGCATAAGCCGTGTCGTATTTTCAAATCTGTGGAGAGTTTATGAAAAAAATATAGCCCAAATAGTTTGCATCATGACTGACAAGTTTTCTGAGTTGCTTCAAATAGCCACACGAAACATAGTATCTTTACAATTTGTCTATTACTGCATCTGTTAATCTATAACGACCTCCTAGAGATTTTTTGTCCACAAGATTTTTGCCTTTAAATTTTGATTTTAATGCCCTGTCATGTCTCCATCCTTTTCTCAACATGACCAACACATTCTAATGTTTTAATGTTGACATCTTTCTAAGGTTAAGATTCTAAAACTGTTTTGTATGCTTTAAAGTCCTCATCACCCAAATATTTTGTCGCAATTAGTAAATCCTAATTTGTGTATCGTAAATTGTGTCGTGCCTCTGAGCAACGGAAAATACAAAGTGCACCTTCAACTTTCATCCCCTACTACTTCCGAAGTAATCTGCCGAACACTCAATGTTATGTACATTGTCTTTAAAATTACTTGAGTATTTCCTCTATAGTTTTTCGGCATCAACAACTTTCCCAGTGTTCACACTAACTGCTGTAATACCATTCAGAGAAACATGACCCCTTTTTTGCCAAATGCCATAGACAAACACCGGTACAATAGGACTTGCATTATTAAATGATATCATTTCGACAGCAGTTATATATATAATACCATAGATTGGCTACTTTCTGTGTCGTGTTATTTAATGCCATGCATGAACTCGTAAAACCACTTTGGTGGACGTGACAATTCATAACTCAACAAAATATTTTCGCAGTTGCTTCTCTTTTCCAATAAAAATAATAGCATATGAAAGCCCAGTGTTTACTTCATATAATTTTGTATCTTTTTTGATTAACTACTGTTTTAGTAAACCTGGTATTAAGAAATGTTTGAATAACATCACAAAAGTCACAACATGACAACAACTTTAGAACCAAACTTTGGATTTGGCGACCAAAATTTATGTGAATACCTTGTTTTTTACATTTTATTTATAATAAATGTGGTTTCAAAGCACAAGAAAACAGTAGAATGTTCATTATTTCAAAAAAAAACTTTCAAATGAATCTAAAAGGAAACATACTCTTTATTTGACTTACCTAACTTAGCTTTTAAAGTTGAATTATTCATGTATAATTTGAATTCATTATTCTGACTTATGATGCATTTAATTTCTGGAAAGTTTGGGTTTTTGTTCCTTTGTTTCCAAACTTTCGTTTTTTAAACGTTTTATTATTAAACATAAACATGTTAAAAAAGGTTTTGATCGAAACAATGTTTCCAATAGCAGAAATTCGTAAAATATTTGAAGAGGTAAAAAACAACACGTGAGTTACCAGAAAGTAAACAAACAGCTACAATTATTCACTTCACTTCTTTCCTGAACAAGTTACGGATCAAAATAAATCCTTTTAATCAATTTAAAATATTTGATGAGGCTGAAAAGTAGCAAGTGTCTTTTATTTTGAAATGAAAGGGGCATGGCAATCAGCTGGTTTTAGGTTTGACGGATGTAAACAAATTTTTAAAAAAATACTAAAAATACTTCTAATTCAACTAGAACAAAAATTTAAATTGCAGTAGAAAGAGAAAGAGTGGTATTTTATTTTTCAATCAAAATTGAAAAATTGATTTTTGGATCGACTTTTGTGAACAAACTTAACAAACTTAACCCCTTAACAAATGAATCAAATTTATTAAATTGATATCAATGGAATACAAGAATCTGATTAATATTTTGATTACAAATTCCTATGCAAAATTCTTAATTCTTGACATTCAGTACAGCAACTTAAATTGGATACGAATAAAATAAAAAGAGGACGAATAAAATAAAAAGAGATACCCTTTTTACTTCAATAACCCATGCAGAGAAAAATAGTTTATTTTAAAATTAATATGTTTTGAAACCGTCCTTTTTTCGTAGTGTAAAGTATAATTCATATTTCTTCTACTACATTATAAAATCAAATTTCATTTTTAAATTTTTTAAAATTTTAAATAAAGTGTTTAAAAGGAGATATAGGTTGAACGATTATTAGTAAAATATTATGATGAGTGTATACTTAAATAAGAAGACTTTATCGAAGTTAAAATTAATTTTTTCAAGTTTGAACACTACTTGATAATAACGCTAAGGACAGCCTCGAATGAATTAGATACGCATAATATAAACTGAAGAACAAAACTAAAATTCCAAATGAATTTTTAGGTTTAGAAATTTACCAAATTTAACCCTTTAACTGTCAAATTCTTTTGATGATTTGTGTATATACAGTGCCATTTTTTTATTACAAAAATAAAATGTTTAGAACAAAATTAAAATATTAGTTATTAAAATTCAGTTCAAAATTTTTATTTTGAATTCCACACATGCTTAAAAATATCTTTAAAGTTTTGTAGCAACTGCATATTCGCTTGAGGTGGCTGCAAAACAGCGTGATAGAGGTAAAGTTCAGTTCTATTGGAGCCTTATTTTCTAAAAACATTAAGTCAAAATAATTAAAAATGAATACCTATTAGTAGTTCAATAATTCAGTTTTGTGTGGTAAAAATAGAAACACCTTTCCAAGTACAGACCAACTCCGCAGTTATTTCACCAGAATCGTGTTTCCTTCATTTTTTCCATTTGCATCCTTTTTTGAACAACAAACAAGACAAACTTTGCAGTGTCTTGTAGGCTCACGTTTCGCAGGAATAGGAGGAATATGGGATACAAAATGTCGTTCACTAAAATGGACAGGGTTATCTGCTGTAGGTGGTCTGTTAAGATTCTTTTGCCAGAAGCTGCATCATCAATTTAAGCAAAAGATTTTCTAATACTTTGCTTCGAAATTCTAAAAATGTAATGTTTCCCAACTACATTTTTATCGAGTAAATTTTTCAATATTCAAAATTTTCTGGTATTTTTGGATGATCAGATGAAATGATATTTCCTGATCCCAGAAATCTATTCTACCCATAGTCAGATTGTAGTCAAAAACAATCATCATCTTGTGTGAATGTATCTATACGTATTTTTTTAATTTTTAACGTTGATTATGGAGGTATCATAAATATAGTTCTTCAACCACTATCTATTGAATTTAGCCTAAATCAACTTTTCCCGACATAGATTCGGGTGTGACATAGAGATGAAGTTGAAATAATTTTATCTCCATATGTATTTGGGTATAACAATAGAATGAACAAAAAAAAATACTCTGAATAATGTTCGGGCGTGAGATTTCGGAGCACAAGCGCCGTGTCCGATATAATCTCGTTCACGACAGTTGAAAAGTTAATATATTAGCGCTTCCAGAAGAAATAATCTTAACTTAGTATTCAAAATTGAAAATAAAATTTCTTCGACCATTTTTGATACTTAAGCATACAGAAGAATATTAAGCAAAATATTATACAGCAAATAAAAGATTCATAAACACATGGGTGTCAACAAAAAAAAAAATAACTTTTGAACCTTTTTTTCTACATAATATCTCCTGGAATTGGAAAGTTATTCTTTAACATTAAAGAAAATGCAGATTTGGTTTCTCATTAATTTTTAATTAACCATTGTTATATCATTTTTTACATTTCCAATCTATACTTAAGTTAATTTATAATCTTGAATAAAATAGAATTTTTTTATAAAAGAGCAATTTTAAAATACATATATAAAAACCTTAAGAAATAACAAAGGTATTTTTTCTTCTTTCAGACAACTTTAATGATTAATTAAGAATAAGTTACTCTATAAATAATAAAAAGATTATGGGTATTCTACAAAATGTTTCCAAAAGTTATCACTCGAAGGGATTGGTCAGCCCTCTCCCCTGAATTAAATCCCATAGAATGTATATGGGATGCTTTAGGGACATGTCTTGTATCAAAATTACATCCTCTGGGGAACACCCAACAACTGAAACACATGCCGATTGAGGAATTGGCAAGCTAACCTCAAGAACGGTGGGACAATCTGGTGCTGAGTATGCCTTTAAGATGATTTCTAGTGGTGTTATGGAGAAAAAACACACCTGCTGCTTAAGTTTTGCACACTATATATAGTGTATATATCAAGTTTATATTATAAATATATTTCAGGAAATCGAGAAAAAGTACATAATAATTAACATGGATTCATTCTATTAATATAAATTAATAATGGTTTTTATATCTTATTATGTTCCTTTATATTACTATACATTATATTCTATATCAGCGTTTCTAAAAATGGGGCCCCCAGGGTGGCATAATAACCCTACTTGGAGGATGCAATCATATCGAAAAGTCGAAAATAAAATATTTGAATTATTATCAGTTTACTGAAAGGGAAACAAAACAAAATATATTCTGACATAATGAAAATAAAATACAAATTCACACCGATATAATATACTTATAAATTATCAGTACTGCACAGTGTATTTGACAATTAATTTATCAATGCTGAATTAAAAACAAGTTTAGTAATCACTAATGACTCATATGGGCTTGTCATATACAAAATTTAGTGCTTATCTTGATAACTTGTACGGTTTATAATTAAAGTCATATTGTATCTTTAACGTCAAAGTACATTATTATTGCATTCAAAAAATTGTTATTGTAAGAGGGGGCGTGATGAAAATTATGACAGAAAATTAGGTCACCAATATTGAAAGTTTCAGAAGAACTGTTCTATATATTTCACTTAAATGTCTAAATATTAATTTTATAATACGAATTTCATAATACATTACAAGAGAGATCAGTTTACTCATTGAAACACTGTGCAATAATGCTTCTCCCAATGTAAATTATGCAAACTTTCAACTATTTACAGAATTTTTTTTAAGTTGAAGTAATTTTTTCTTGTGAATCAGAAGATGTCACTGCTTAAAATGAGATATTGATTTTCATATAGTAACAAGTATGATCTGATGGGGAACTATATTCACACATTTACGATCAATAACTATAATGTAGACATATTACAATTATAATTAAGGGGATATTATCATTGTGAAATCAGGTTAGTTACAGCCTAAAGGGGAACAATCTGGAAACTCCCCTCGAGAATTGATCCAAAACTATCTTCAATAATCTATAGCATATATATTGTAATTGAAGTGCCCTCTATAGGAAACTCAGTGTTTAGGAATAGGAGATCTTAATATTAAAATAATGTAATGCATAATAATTTCCATTAATATTATAAAAGGAGAAAAATAAAGTTGAATGGGAACATTTGTGTGGAGAATTACTTGCGCAAAAAGGGAATTCTAAAATGATATTAGTAAAACATACCATAACGTTATTATTTAATTTTCTCTAAAAAAGTATTAAAATAACTCTTAATTGAAAATAATAATTGCAGAAAAATGTATAATCCACTAGTTTGTCATCATATTCCTACAAGTAAAAAAAATTAATTTGGTATTAAATAAAATCACACATAAAGCTCAAATTAAAGAAAAAAGCTTTTAAAATAAAATTTTTACTTTATTTTATCAAAAAGTTTGAAAAAGCTCTTAACTGAAAATTAAATTTGCTGAAAGAACTGTAGCTCATTAAAGTGTTATCATTTCTTTATAATGAATGTTAATTTCAATAATAAAAAATCAAAATAATTTATTAAAAATACCAAAGAATAAAAAAAAATAGGAATAGAAAATTCTTTTTTCAATGTTTCCGATTGAAGAAACTAAGCAATTAAAGAATTCCTCAGACAAAATCTTTGAAAAAACTAAATGTTTTTTGACGAAAATAATTTAGTGAAATTGACCTAAAATATGTATACTCTAATATTAGAATTAAACAAGAAATGATAATCAAAAAGCTTAAATATCAAAAATTAACCCAGCTGTGTTGTTCATATTTACTCAACATGAGTAGATTTCGAGTCAATATGACCTGATTCAGAAAAAACCTTTCTAGCAATAAATGACAGGTGCTGCTTAAGAAATGATTTAAACAATAATAATGAAAGTTCAAAAATAGATTTAATAATATAAAGCATCTATAAAAATAATAGAATATCATTCGAAATTGAAACTTACCTTTATTTACAATTTGAACAGTAATATATTACAATTGTAAGAATAGCATTTACATGAGTTTGCAAATGCTATTCTTACAATTGTTGCATAACATATTAGTTTTGCTGTCACTGCTTGATGTGTGGACAGAGCTTGCTCTTTTAACACGATGGAGTATCATCAGCAGATCCCGATGGTATGTTTTCCCTTTCTCTCTATATATTCGTTTCACTGTTTTTATTAAATCCTAACTTCTTGGTAGGTGTGGCCTCACTTCAGTGTGGTGAAAAATTAATGATGTTTTTCCCAGTTCTTCCAAAAATTGCCGTCATTTAGTCAATATGTTTTCATTTCATTCACTATGTATTGAAGTCCATAGAACAAATGTACTGTATGCAGAAGTAGCAAGCATGTTATAGAATACTCTCATGAGCCGGCAATTTGTTCTCTTTTACAAGTGTATGTGTTTCAAAGTTGATCAAAAATATTCGCAGCCTCTTTAGTTGAATTATAATCTAAGCCTATTAAGGGATTTTTGTCAGGTCTGTTGATAACTTCTTTGTCATGATGCAAAGTTCTCATACCAAAAACATTCTTGTTCTTTGTTGGAATGTAGTTTAGAACTGTCGTGCCTTCTGTAAAATAAATTAATGTGCTGTGAAATTCTTTGTTTGTCATTTCCTCAAGAAGTTCTGATTTGGTTTTTTCTAATGATGTCGAGCATAGTAACTATAATTCTGAAGTTGTTCAAGTTGTAAGATGTGAAAAAATTACCACATGTAATATTGGTCCCTAATACCAATAAGTAAGGTTACACAATACTGGTATTCCCTGATTTTACTCTGGCATTGCCACTTGCTCTTTTCCAATGTAAATTTGTGTTTTCAGTACATATGAAGTTTAACTGTCTCATCAAGCTCATATTTTGATCCCATATTTAGATGGCTTACATGGTATGTACCTTTTGTGAGGACATCAAACCGGAAATTCTATTAATTGTTCGTCTACAGTAATATTTTTATTCGAATTTTATAATTTTGGTAAAATTTCTATCCTCTTTTGCCAGATATTTCGCGCTGCTGCTAATTTATCAAAATTTCTTCTTTCTTGACGAGTGAATTTATTATCAACTCCAATATGTTGTTCTCCATATGATGCAAAATATTTCGAGATACATTGTCGCATAAAATGTATTTGATCCAGTTTCTTAAGCCCATACGCTTTTTGCTGATTCTCCATATGATTTATAAACACCATTTAACAATAATTCAATACATGCTTGAAAAGTTTTACTTTCGATATTCTTCCACTTTTTCCATTAGCCTTTTCTAATTCAATTTAGTTATTTTTCATGATTTCGTTTTCAATTAGAGAACTGAATACTACCTCAATACACTTTTTACGTCTGTTATCCTTGCCGTTGCGTATTGCCTGGAGCAGATTTTATAATATTAGCAGCTGTTGATTGAGAAGAATGTGGCAACAGATCCAACTTCATTTCACGATTCTTTGACTGAATACTCTTAAGTTTATTTGTTGAATGTCAGTATCAAAATCTCATTGTCAGAACTTCCACTCTCAATTTCATCACTTTTATCATTTTCATACTCGGATACTTCTTCGCTGTCAAAAGCTTCTGTAGTATAGTTATATCATTACTACTAAAATCTATGCAATTCGTAATTTTTTTCTCTTACATTCACAAGCACAAATATCTTACAATATAATAGAAAGTGAAATACTGCAAAAAGGAAAAAAAGTTGAAATAGAAGAGCAAATAGATTGATTCCCTCCAATATTGCACGCTCTCTCTTGTCATGTGCCCAAGCGCATACGTCAAAGAAACAGGTTTCGAAAATGAATAAATTAGTGAATCTATTGTCATTCTTTTCCTATGAATTATTCTAAGCAAAAGTGAAAATGTGTGAGCAAAAATAAATGATTTTTTTGTATTGGGTCAAATTTACCCGGACGATACATTAGGTATAAACTGAAAAATATTTCTTCGAAATACATGTAAACATAAATCCCTATAGAAGTACATGTTTAGGTTATTTACAAACAATGTCAAAAAGTTTCATGAAAACATTCTTCTGCTATACATTTTTATGAATTTATACATTTTATCTTTGGTCACATAGCCCGAACAGAACAGCAGGTTTAAAGCTTAAAGCTCTTGTCTCATAAATCTATTGTGCTTCTATTAAATATAGAAGATCTCTCTCTCATTTGGAAGAAAAACACATAAATACAAACTTTTAATCACATTAAAATATTGTTTGATCAAAACATTTAAATATTAGATAGCAAATATCCCAAAGTGAATTCCAATATTAGGGAATTTAATTATCAAAACTAAAGTGTATAAAAAACGGAATTTGTTTTAAAAAAAATTACAGGGTTAATTTTTTTAACAAAACAACATTTTTCAAACATCATTCGAAAATTTCAGGCACATTTACGATTCTATAACATACATTCGTATTTTGATGAACAATATGTATTCCCTATTATATAAAAATATATATTCGAATCATTCATCAATTGAAAATTCAAAGTATTATTATTTGCCATATTTCGAGCATGGATATAGCCATTGCGGGATGCTGGATCTGACAAACTTCCTGCAAGTGATAGATACATAAACACCCACAGAGAAGCTGTCATCACCTAATCAGGCCTTGTTTGACGAAGCATTCCGAGAATACGTAGATTGTTGGGGAATCCGGATTCTACTGATTTTCCGGCATAGGCAGGCAATCGGATTGTCAACTGATTCTTATGGTGACGGAACGATTTGTGTTCCTCATTGGAGGGAATCAGCAGTGCACAGAGAATTGCTGATGAGTTATGGATTCAAACATGAAAATGAGTATTCATTAGAAGTTCATTAGAACTGTTGGATTAATGTTTATTCCAGAAATTACTGTTGAAAGTCCCTTGGAAAGATTCATTAATATTCATTAAAGAAAAAATAGTGTCGTTTCGAATGAGAAATCTTTAATTAGTATTTAGCAAAATTTAATGTTGTTTCAAAAGTAAGTTTTCCCAGTAACATGTTTGTTGTTGCGGTCTCTTTCCACACATTATTTCCAGAACAGAAGTATTATATATTTACTTAATTCTGTATATAACTGTCATACTTTCGAATTATTAAGTATTAAATGATATATTTTTATAACAACAGTTATTATTATATCCAACATTTGTACTAGGTAAATTGGAACGGCCTTACATTGCTATAAAAATCCAATTTGTTCTATTTTAGTGAAATCAAAAGATCATTCTTGATCACTTACGAGTATATACAGAGAGGATGACCTGATCTATAGTGATCAAACCTTCACAATCCTTATCTGTTTTATTTCAATGTACTAAGGATAAATAAATTTAAAAAATAATTTAATGAAACTAGGCAGGATAACCTTGTCCTTCTAGCGGCGCACCAACCCCCATGGTACAGATTATACAACTATTCATACTCATTGCTCAAACTGTAAGACATTAATTTACATGCATTTTGTTGTTCTAAATATTATTTTACATACAGAGCATATTTTGTGTAATTAATGATTTATTTTCTTGTTTAATTATTATTTTAGCTTAAATTAGTGTAAATAATTTACATCTGGTGTTTAATACGTTAATGTTACTTTCTTTTATATTTATTTTATGATAAAAATTGTAATATTCGCAAGCAACGCAGTCTCTCATATTATAATGATGTTTCAATGTAAACGTGACGAAATATCGACTGTACAGCCAAGTTGGCGTCATTTTTGGGGACCAAATTTGGTGACTCGGCAACCATTTGGTTGCATCTGGAAATAACTGGAGAAATCTATTAATATCACGATCTATGACGTCATCAAATTTTTCGGGAAAGCATTGGAAGGTAGGGGGAGGGGCACCTTAGGTAAATCGTTCTAGGCTCTCTTCAGTTAAATTTAACTGTTCACGACATATTTTTAGTAACTATACCTTATGTATAAATAATTTTATTATAGCACCACGAAAAATAAACCTTTTATGTTGTAAATTTTGTTTATTAATAATTTACTTACAAATTCAATAATTTCCCTTAAATGCATATTTTGAAATGAAATTTAAAATTTCGGTTGAGGAGAGTTACTTTTTAGAAACAAAGAATTAGATATTTCTAAACCTGATGCTAATACAATTAAAAGGGCCATGGTTAGTCTAGTGGTTAAAGCATTGGACTCCAGTCCGGAAGACCTGGGTTCGATGTCTGATGCCACTAAATACCTCCGAGTACACACGGAGTACGTGCTCGTTAAATAAGTGCGTCTGAAAGTCTTGTCATAGCAGAAACCATGGGTGCAGGGGGCGGAGAATATTTCCCTCCCCTCCAGTCACATGCCTAAATTTTGGATATAGATGGTGTCTCGATCTATCGTGCACAAGTCCAACCTATCTCAGGCTCTGGCAACTTTCATGTCTTCCCTTCGGGCAGGACGCAACAAAACAATTAAAGATTAACGAAAGAAACGTGGGACTTAACATTTTGAATTCATATATTGCAAAATTATATAACTCAGTTTGCATACGTATAATAATTTTTTTTTGTAAAAAAAGGTGATTTATAAGCCATGCTACGTTAGAATATTGTAAAATATATTATACATTGGTGTGTTACTGATTTCTTTATTTCTTTTTATTTAATTATTATTTGTAATTTTTCGGTTAGTGATATTCACGTAAGAAGTAAATTTTGGGTGGCTAATAAACCTACTTTTAAAGATAGTTCTTCTTTAAATATTAAATTTCAGAAGAATGCAAAATAAAATAAGTTTTCTCTCCATTCTGGAAGATTGGTCATTTTTGAAGAAAAATACTTAATTTTAGAGAAATATAAGAAACACAAATATATATATATATATATATATATATATATATACTATTACAATGGAAATAAGGATTTAGACTTTTTATAATGTTTCATCTAAACAGCAAATTTGAAGCAATTGAACTCAAAATCGTTCTAAATTTATCTATTATGCTTAACATCCCTAGTATTTTCATCTACGCTTGAATAAATAAAACTGTTTCTCTACATCACAAGATATTAAAACATTAATTAATTATCAGTAAAAATTAAAATACATTGAAAAACCGATAAAAAAAGGGAACATATGCCATGATACATGAAAGTATTCCATATTTCATCGTCATTCTCACTTCGTTCGAAATAAAAATAAAAAGGAAAACAAACAAGGGAAATATCTCTTCACTATATCTTATAAAAGACGCTACACAGAAATTTGCTTACAAGTAGTTTCTTCTAGCCTTTTCTCTGGTGAAAATCAAACTAGATAGCTATAGAAACAAGAAACCATGATCCAACGCTCTACAGAATAAGAAAAGAATTACGGGGAAAGGCCTTCTTTTTTTATATTTGGTAAAAGTACCCAAAAGAGGAAGTTGGGGAACCTTTTACCTTTATTTTTTTCTTTCACCACGCACTATGAGGATAAGAATGAAAAAAGTTTGCAGTACCTTGCGTAAAAGATATCTTTTATATTTTATGTGAGATATTTTCTTTATTTTGTGTGTGTATCTACAGTTTATTTCTTATAGGTAGAATAACTTTATCATAAAAAATATACTTTTCTTGGTTAAAGTATAGAGAAGTTTGTATTGGTGAAAGATATGTATAGTTTTTGTCTTTAAACAAGCAATGCGAGATCACAATTTGATATTTATCAAAAGATGGATGGAACATTTTATAATACATTTAATGTATAAAGATTATTTAATATGAAAATGTTTTTTTTCGGGGGAGTATTTCATTATTTATATACAATTTATTATGTCATTTCATAGCTTACATTAAAATTGCCGAAATTATTTCATTGAATGTAATACATATTGTATAATTTAGAAATAGTTATACAGTTTGAATAAGTTTTTTTTATCACGATTGATTAATATTATATCAACAGAAAATTAATCTTTATAGGTTTTAGGACATTTTCTTTCTATCTCTCAACGTAGCTCTCAATGTTTCCTTAGCAATGCTTCAGGATTGATTGACTATGAAAGCTTTATGACCTTGCAACATTATTAAAAGCAATTAACTAAGGAGTTTTTATGAATTGTGCATGAAAATGCAGACATACTTTAAATACATTAAAATTATCTTTAAATAAGGTATATAAACGCAAAAAGTTCCTTTCACGTATTTCATTACTTTTTTCAGTTTGAAGCTGAATTATCAATCTTTTCAACCCAGGTACTTTTATAGATAATTTCTGCAATACTTACATATTTTAGTTAATGTAAAACACTATAAAATTTGTTACTACTAACATTACTACTAACAAATACTCTTACTATTATTGTTTTCATTATTATGTGATTTATTCATTTTTAATTGAAAATTACCCAGAATATTTTGGTAAAACTCAATATTGAAATTAAAGATATTTTTTAATTAGAAAAAATATAATTTTAAGTTAATTTTGTACCCTAAATTTTATTTTGAAAGATAAGAACTGTTTTTTAATAAATGATTAACTACCAAACTTTATACAAGATAGAAAAAATAAATGCTAAGTAAAAATTCCCTAATGCCAGAGTAAAAATTCTGTCTTTTATTTAAAATGGAAAATATATAAGTGTTTTTTTTTTGTAAATGTTTATAAAATCCACCCACTATTGTCTAAGAGCAAAATTACAGAAATGAATACACTGTACTGAATTTTTTCCTTCCAAATTATGAACACATTCTTTGAAAAATAACGCTAGAAACTGAAATTACTTATCTGCAAACTTTCATTATAAGAAGAAAAATCACCATTTATTTAAGTTCTCCCAGAATGCATCATTAATCATACTTTAAGCAATATGAACTTTATACAAGTGCTTAGTATTAACAACAATATATAGCCAGATACTTTTCTTAGAGACCTTAAAAAAAGCAACATCCATTAAATTGTACTTGTAAGCTTTTTCAAACAACCGTATGTTTTCTTGGGTCTTCTACCCACACATTTTAAACATTCAAGTTATTTAGAAAGTAGCTGATATTTTTTTCATTCGTTAATTAAAATAAGAGTTTTTGGATTTTGATTCTCTAGCATTTTGTGATTATTATTCCCATACTAAGAGTTTCGCTGATAGATTTTCCTTTTTGAGATCAAAATTAAAGGAATTATGTTATTATTTTTATTTGATTTGTAATCATATTCTTAGCTAGGAATATTTCCTTGTACTCTTTGGAGCTAAGAAGGTTATTATTATACTTATTTTGTTTTAGAATTCAGCTGTGATACAGAGTGAGTACAAATAAAGTATCCGATTTTTTAAAAAAAATCATATTGGTGAAACTATTGCAAGCATTACAATAAGTGATACGTAAATGTAAAGAGAAATACATATACCAAGTCTATTTTTCTGTCACTAATGTTCGAAGTGTGGCATATGTCCAATCATTAACCCAAATCGTTCCATATATTTTGTAGCATCACTCTGTGACGGATCTATACGAATTCTTCCAATAACCCTCTTGGGAAATCTTTAGGCTATGAATATCAACAACCCTTTCTGAAGAAGAAACCATGATATTCAGATTAAGTCTGTTATATGTAGTTTAGGTTTGCGTGCTTGAAGTTAGTTG